>QVOB01019368.1:0-20074 GCA_014839585.1 Pseudomyrmex concolor | reverse complement strand
AGGAGTAATCTAAAAAAAAAAAAAAAAACGAGGGGGAAGAAGACCGCGCCCGGGTCACTTTCCTAAACCAGTTTTAGAACTCGACGCATACGCGTATATGTATATATTTTTGGTCTCCACCTACTACTCACTATACCGTTGTAAAAGCACTATTCCGATTTGACCTCGAACTAGACTTCGCCCCCGAGAACCGTCCGATACAAGCCGCGCCAAAAGCGCCAGGCTGTAAATTACGTAACTTATAAACAAAGTAGCGGGGGCCCCATATCGCTCACGCGATGTTTTCACACGCGACTGATTGACCCCCCGTGCGCGTTGTTTGTCTTGGAAAAGCGCGAGGCAATTACATTCCCGATCGAAACGTGAGAGCGAAAGAAAGAGAGAGAGAGACCTTTTGTATAAACGCGGCGAGCTCTTCGCGCGCATTTTTAACGCGCTTCTCGTCCGCGGAATAATTTAAATTGCCTGCTCCTCAGGGGAGCTTTGCGTAAAGCTCAGCTGATGGTTTTTTTTTTTTTTTTTTTTACAGGCGGTAAGCAACATTTAAGAATACTCGCACAATTGTAGATTTTTCCAATCAGTTTTACTCATTGTACCGTTCCTCGCCGAGGCTGACGCGCGAAAGATGACCGTTCGTCGACGAAACACCGTTCGCACAACAACGTAAACGTCATTATGCAATCGCGCCGAGTGCAGAAGCGGCAATTCATTATAAATTACGACCGCACGCGCAAATCCGCCGCGCCGGCTCCGTCTCTCGAAGATTGGTTGTTGCTGCACGAGACGTCGAGTGACAAATCCGTGATGATGTTTTGCGCGCTTTCAATGTAATATCGCCATTGATATAGAGACGCCGTTGTTAATCGCATCGAGGAAACAATCGTTCGACGAAAAAAAAAAAAAAAAAAAAAAAAGCAGCATCCACATGTGCAACACCAGACGCGGTGGTATACTGCAATAAACGCTATCTCTCTCGAGGGATTTTAATGTTAGAGAAAAATAAATAAAATAAAAATCGTCGTTTCTTCTGCAAACAAAGCGCGCGGAGAAAAAGAAATCGTCGGAGATGACAAACTGGCACCGAGTGCGAGAAGAAAAAAGCAACTCGTGTAATTAGCATATAGGACAATTAGCATAATGTGTGCGGTCATGATTCACGAAAGCGAGAGAGAGAGAGAGAGAGAGAGACTCTCCGCAACTGCGTGCCGTGTGATGTTTCCGAAAATTCGGATATTATATGCAGTTCGCGAATACTCACTCACGAATTGCAATCGCACCTGTATCCTAAAAGACGATCGCACCTGCGGCAGAAGTGCAACATTTTGCGTTCGCTTTTTTCTCCCCTTTTTTACACACACACACACACGTCAAGCTGCAAAGAGAACATCGAACCCCGGAGAAGAAGTTATAGCGTCCACAAAGTTGCGCGTCCCGGTCATTCGAGTTATCGATGCTGGATGGGGTGTAATTCGGGATTAAACCGTCGAGATCGGTTATCTCAAATTTGCACGCAACGCTTTCTTAATGCCCGAATAATCGGTAGATCAAATTAAACTCGCGTATATACGCATCACCGAAAAGATGAAGATAAACTGTCTCACGCTTTTATTAATCCGTTCCTCTCGTATAATAATGCGCGCAATGGCGATAATACGTCGTACGAACACGCGCGGGAATCTGTGCCGCGATTTACGCGAAAAAATGTGATATTCAACGAGAATTTTGTTGAAAAGATTTTTTTTGTCAAATCAAAAAACGCTTGTTAGAATTTTACACAAGCACGCGAAAGGCCAGATTTTCATCAGCGGATTGTTGAAATCGACGTAACTTTGACAATTGCAATTAAAATTCTTTGTTGGAATGAAGGTAAATGTTCCGACGACCGGACAAATGCAACGGTCGGACATTTTTATTATAGAAGAAATAATTAACAAAATTTATATTTAAATATAAATTTATAAATATATTTAAATTTATATTTAAATATATTAAAATTGGAAAATAATAAATAATAAATAATTAGAAATATATTTTGAAAAATATTTAAAACACTGAGAATTGTTGTGTTTAATATTTGCATGACTATAATAATTTTTTTAAATAAATATCCGGTTCCTAGGACATTTACTTTATATTTAGTGCAATATAATTAGTCATTTAACATACTTTTTTTGTAAATAAATAATTACAAAAAAAATATGTAACGCTTGCACGCGACGCGTTTCTATGTGTTGCCACGTATGTAAAACAATTCGGAAATCGTCAAAGTTATGCCGCTTTCCATCCTGTTTCTTTTTTTGTTAATTAAGAAGGGCACTTTACATTGATCCTTGTTGACTATGAGACTCAGCGGTTCCGAGCTACCAAGTGGACTGTCCTTGCCGCTACCGAGCGGCGGGCTCTTGCTCAGGTGTTGCGACTCCAGCAGCCGCAACTGCTGCTGATGCAGTCGATTCTTGATCAGGAAGATCTTTGGCATCGTGACCCGGTGTTGCGAGCGATGCACGACGTTTCGTCACTTTAACACCACCACTACATCGAAGTGGCAAAGTCAGGTCTGCTGTCGCAGTAGAGTGTATAGTACAGTTTACACGATTACACGTCAAATAGATACGTTAAAAGGCAAATCGGAGCACGTCTGTACCATAAAAAGTCATGATCGAGAGTACTCCCGTTTTCGAAATCCAGCTAGAACACAAGATACTAACAATCATGAACCTGTAAATTCCATCATTATCTCTGTCTGTATGGGTATATATATGTATTCTGTGTATATGTATATATATATATATATATATATGTATCCGCACGAGCTTTGCCGGAACCGTTCGGAACGGGGTTCCGACTTAATTCCGAAGAGGTCTTGTTTCCACACGTTCTTACAAATGTCACTCACGAGCAAACACTGAATCTCCAATTTGTTACTTCCGGCAACAGGTCCGTGGCACTATCCTGACACTTGCTTCACTCGGTGAGAACATTTACAGTTATCTCTTGTGGATAGTTCCGAGTGGGGCGCCCGTAAAAAGCCACAACTCGATCGTGAGGCCGCTCATGAGCTACTGAGTCCATGAACAGTCTGGGCCCGTAGTCTCGGCCGCTCTCCCTCTACGCGACCGCAAGCCCGCGGAATCCTACCCCTGTCTCCGCTCCGCGCCGATAACACCAACGAACACGAACCTCATGACTGTCTTTCGTTCCCCACCAACGCGGTCGTCGACTGGCCCACCTCCTCGTTCCACCGTAAAGTTTAGCGAGCCAGCCAGCGGGACTACTCGGCCGTTTCAGCGCGGCTTTGCAGTTCTCTTCGAAGATGAAATGCGCTTGTGTGACGCGCGCACGCGCATAACGGAGCGTGGCGCGTTTATAATTCCGAAGACCCGTAGTTTTCTTTTCTCGTTCAGGAGGATGCTCGTGCATTGTCTTATCTTTTTTTTCCCCTCTTCTTCTTTCTATTTTTTTTTTCCAGAGACTGCTAGTTACAACGTCGCTCATTACACCTCTTGATCGAATTAGCGTTTTATTACTGTTGAATGCATTTCCGGGTAGATGTGACTCTCTCTCGCCTTCCCCGTTATTTTTCCGAGTCTTTTTCGTGTGAAAAGCAGCGATTCGAGAGCAACAAGTGGCTCTTCAAATCGACTTGTCATCGTACTTTTGCAAAATTATTTCCTTGTCGAGAAAAAAAAGCAACATGTTTGAATAAAAACTCAAAACTGTGTTTAGTTCATTTATTTTACAGTACATTTTGTCTCTTTTGCAACGTGCGTCACATAAGTAAAAAATATTCCGAAGTAAAAATTCCGAAGTTTGTTCACAAAGAACAAATTCATTTCCCAGCCAAGTCACATGTACTCTGAGACTCTCGAAATTTTTAAAGATTAATTATTTTAAATTTACAAACGCGAATTAATTATTTTAGTTGATCGAGAACAAACAACTGGTTGTTAAATCCAGCGCGCATAAATAATTTTTTCTCACTCACTTAAGAGAATTTCCAGAAGAATTTCGACAGCGAAGATGTTTACGACTTTCATAGGAGAAAAATGGTCGAAGAGATAAAATCTTGGAAGGATCACGTCCTCCAAGATTTATTTTCACGGTTTCACACGAGTTGTAACACACAGAGATATCTTGAGTGTGATAAAGTTATAAAAATTTTACACGCAACAACAATACATAACTATAAAACGTAATCATATAAACATACAAAGTTTATGTGATATCAAATAAAAATGGTTTAGACGAATTTTTTTACTATTCAATTGAATATTTCTCGAAAATATAAAATAAATGGATTCAAACAAGATTTCAATTACCATCCACACATTTGCCGATCAATTAAACGATATATCGAAACGCGAGTCTCACAATCGCGGTTGCATTTAAATCGCTGATAGGTATTTTCTGGCTCGACTGCCCGGTGCGTTCTGGGAGAGAAACGCACAGACCGGGATGATGCCCTAAAGAAGAGATCAGCTTTATTTATCTTTCTCAGAGATTCGTCTAGAGGTTCGTAGAGAGAGGTTCAGACATTTACCGATCATGCATAAAACATTTTCCTCGCGCGCTGCGATGATACCTCACGATACGCAATTCTCGTTTAATTTAAATACATATCTGATCTGCTCTAGAAGCTATAAACTCGCTATAAACCTGTTGACAAACAGATGTTAAAATATTACGCAAAATCGTAAACTTTGTCGTAAAACTTTTTATAAAAAAAAAAAAAAACGTTCAGTTGTTTGCGGTACCGCGTGTGTTGATGAGCGCGTCATTGAAGAATGCAATTAAATCAGAAAATCAATTAAAATCGCACGTCATAAAGCAAAGCGAGAAACGCTCAAGAATTTCGCTTGATTGTAATCCGAAACATTTTGTGAGAAAATTAACTCCTTCAAACAGACGGCAAGAACGGCACGGCACGTGCGTGGAATAAATTATGTAATAAGATTACGTAAATGTTGTCTTTATGCATATTTCTTAAATACACACTCTTGCCACACCGGTGCATTCTCAAACGATTTGCATTTTTCCTCCCCCCGCGATGTGATCGTATGTCATTGAAGAAAAATGATTCCGCGCGATAAAGTGGCGTAGATAGACACGCGCTTTCCGTTGTGTTCCGCGAATTAACGATTATCGATGTTCTCTCTAGCATCTTTTTTTTTTTTTCTACCGCGCTTCTACAATTCAATCGCAATTATTGAACAAGACGGAATTAATAAGCGGTATCGAGGCGTTTTTGCGAGTGCATCATTTTTTCTTCTCGATTATTACACCTCGCAATCCTTTAAGCCTGACAACTTTTGTTAAAACGTTACTGATTGTTTTCAAGCAAAAGGGATCCCAAACTTTTACCTCAAGGATGAGTTTTCACTCAATAAAAAAAACGAAGTAAAAAATCAACCATAAATAAAAAATTATCACGCATGTGTTTGACTCTCTCTCTCGGTTCTATCACAAAAGCCTACTTTCTCTTTTTTAAAACCTTTCCCCCCCCCTTTCAACGTTGCCTGGCTACTGTAACCCTTTTTCTGGCGCACGCATCACGCACGCACGCACACACACACGCGCGAGTAATTTATCTGACGCGATGGAGTGGCCATCTTATACATTCTTCTCTTTTCATATTGCTTTTATTATCGCCCTTATGCTACTTCTTAGGCGATCGAATACCACGCTTCGATTTTATTTTATCGCCGTAGAAATTGTATTCATCCTCTCAAATTTTTATATTTACAATCAACAATTACTTTACGCGGGACGGGTCATTTGCAAAATTTATCAAATTATTGTGTCTTATTTATTAAATAATATAACTTGTATATTTATTTTACAAGTATATTTATTGCAAATGTTATTTGTTTCTTTCTCTCTTTCGTTTTTCTCTTCTGCCCGCAGGCGAATCGCGCCCATGAACATTCCACGAGATCGCGATCTATGTTGCGGCGAGATCCGCAGGCGGTTGCTACCGCCGGGAATCAAAGTTTTGCCGCGGCTCACTGGACCGCGCGACGCAAACGCACAAGTGTACAAGCGTGTATATTCAGCGAGGTGAGATGCCTATTCGCCTATACGACGGCGGCTTGCGAAACCTTTACGTCGTCGTCGCGACCGCCGCGCTACTTGTTCCTGATCGTAATCAAGAGTCAAAGTCAAAGTCAAGGTCGGGATCGAGGCGAGGAGAGAAGCACTTATGCAACACGCCGCGCGGCTCTCGCAAGTCTTGCGCTCACAGGTGGGGGAAATTGTTGCGCTCACACGGGATACGCGCTGCTAAAACGGGTACGGGTGTGCGACTGTTATATGCATCTCTCGCGTGAAGAGCGACAGTTACTTCACATCGGAGCTCTCACACTGTTGGTAAAACCAACAAATAAAACGCAAAAACGACAAAATATTAAAAAAATGCATTTAGTTAATTTTTTTTTTTTTTTTGATATTAAATTCCATATGTTCAAGTTTTTAAAAGTAACATCTTTCGTGGTAACAAAAACGTGATTTCTCGTTTCGATAATTTTTTAAAAAGCGATAATCGCATTTTATGTGAAACGTTATGTCCCATATAAAGGTTTATGTGTATCATCGATTGGTTAAAAACAATTAAAAAAAAAAAAAGCATAAGTAGCTGGCGTGTTGGTTTTCACCACACGCGTGCTGAAAAACATTCTTGCCCGAAGATTATACTTTATTTATCGGAGTTATACCTGCCGAGTTATACTCCGGTTGTCCGTTGAACTCGTTGCTGAATTGGTTCACGAAATAGGGTATATTTTGCAATGTGTCGGTTGGGAATGTGTTGGAACCTTGCTGTTCGCCAAGAGGCGAAATGAAGCATTTTTTCGTCTTTTGTTCATTGTACAAGCAAGGAACTCAGCGTGAGTTCATCAGAACCGACCCGGAAACCGTCAACAAAGAAAATAAATCTTTCAAAAACTAATAAACATGAATAAAAATATATGTATATATGTATGCATGCGTGTCTTTAAAATGAGTTAATGAAGAGGACAGCATTTCGGTGCGGGTCTTGTTGTTTTTTGTTTTCTTTTTTAACCTGCAACGTATGAGATTTCCGCGTTCGTTCCCCGTTTGATCGGCAATCCGCGTTTTTTTTTTTTTTTTTTTTCACGTCTAATAACGCGGGCGTTCTCTTCCGAGAAAGATACAAGCGCAATTTCATTGAGCCGGTCGATCTCACGTCCGAGAGAGTTACGTCAGATAGTTAAACGCGCAACTCTTGGATTATACGTAATGTTAGGATCCTCTCTCGCGCGCGCGTCTCTCTCCGAGAGGAGAAAGAAAAGACTTCACGAACTCGACGACCGTCTCGCTTGCGCGAAGCCTGGTCGTCGTTATTACAATCATTATTATCATTATCGTCATTACACGTATTGCAGCTGATGCTACGAGCCACTAAAATCCAGACTATCATTAGTCTCGGAAGACGATCTCTCTCTCTCCTCTCTTCCCTTGCGACGACGCGCTTCGACGCCGTGTCCACGTCGTCGACGTCGTAATCGTCAACTTCGTCGACGCGTTTTCATCATTTTTCTCTTCGAGTTCAGTGCCACTGGAAGTTCCGGTCGTTGCACGTCGCTCGTCCACTTTGTGCCACAGGCTGACTTGCTCTTACGTAATGTCTCTCGCGGAGAGTTTTTCTCCGCGTGTTCTATTTCGATCGGAGAACATTGGAGGAAAAAAGCGAAGAGCACATTGGGACGCGCTTTTTAAAGATAAAAGGGTGCACACACGCCTTTAACACGCGCGTGCTTATCTTTATGAAGATCTTTCGCAAAGATTTGTTCATTTTCGCGATTGTCGCACATCTTCATAGAAAATAAAAGATCGATAGAAATGAGTTTCTCTTCGAAACCCATCGCGCTTTCGTTATACGATAGCTAATTAGAACGGCAAGAGGGAGCTATGTTTTTTTTTTTTTTTTTTTTTTTTTTTTTTTTTTGTCGCTGTTCTCTGTGCTAAGCACGCAAGAAAGTCGAAATTCCACGCTCGCTCTTACGCGAATAATTGCGAGACAATTACGCGGATCGTGGAAAAGAGATGGTGGGAGGTTGAGAAAGAGAGAGAGAGAGAGAGAGAGAGAGAAAAAAAGAGGCTTCGCCCCGGAGACGATTTCCGAGTAATGCCCGTCGCAAGTCGGTATACCGTTAACGTAACTCGCGCGTTGAAACAGCGGACACGCTAGACGGAAAGAAGACGTCCGGCAACGACAGCAGGTGCGCGCGCGCTGTGTGCCTTGCCGGTTTACCTCAAATCACTCACACCAGTCAGTGACGACGATGTCAGTTACGACACTCCAACTACGCCGGAACTGTCGGCGTATAATATCGTCAGCATAATCAGATACGCACATGACGGCGTATTGTAACGCCGCGTTCAAGTCTCCGCGCGCCAAGTCGCGGGCAGCATTCCCGAGAGATCTTTGTATATAGACTTCGACAAATTTTATATCGTTAGCGAGAATAACAGTCACGAATAATATTATTTCTATCCTATTGAAAAAAAAGAGATGAGGAAGAAAAACAATTAGTCTGTTAATATAGATTTAAAAAAATAAAATAGAAAATTTCATAGAAATTTTATTTAAAAAAAAATCTTTGTTTTTCGCGTTTGATTTTTAAATTTGCGCGCGCGAGTGAATGAAAAATCAGTTCACTCGCCGCGTGTTACGTAACGAATCGAATAATTTCGCGGCTCGTCGAATTGTTACGCGGAGATGAGCTTTCGACACGTAAACGAGTTTTCGTGTTTCCGCGGAGTTGCGCGCCTCGGTGCGTGTGTGCGCGCGCGCGTTTCTCGATTCCGCACGATGCACACACGTGGCTGCGTGCCGCGTCGCGAAGACACGTCTCTAGATCCCGTATACTTCCCGCGTGGCGCCGCGCCGCGCGGCTTGACCAATTAAGGACCTCTTCCGTCGGCGGGGCGAGAGAAGGGTGTGCAGAAGGGGGATATATAGAGACTTTTCTTTCACCGCGCCCGTGCACGCTCGTTGCGCAGTTCCTCGTAACGATGTAATTTTCCGTAGCGAAGTTCTTCGCCCGGTTCGATCGGACGGTTCAACTAGCACATCCTATCCTCCTTCCTTATCCTTCCCCTCTTTTATCCTCCCTCGTTTTTTTTTGCATTATACAGCACGAGTGTTTCTCCACGACTATACGTTAGGAGGCTGACGTTATTATATTCTAATTACGCGTAACATGCTCGGCGCATTGAGCGCGTCAGCCGCGCGATTTTATATTCGCGCGAGAGAGCGCAATCGCGCGAAATTGCGAAAGATTCGGTTTTTGGTTTTTACGATGATAAAGCGGATTATCTTCCTTTACGCCGATTATCGAATAGTGAATATTCATGCTGCGCGCCGGAACACACGTCATGTACGTATGTACGTATACACGATGCATCGCATCGTCGGGTTCGTTGGGGCCGACAAAAAATTGCTTACGTGTGCGGCTTTATACCGCGATACGAAACGCTGGATTGTAATCTCCGAGGATGCAATCAGACGCGTACATAATCACACATTGTCGCAGTAAGCTTCTTCTTGCCATCCTTCGCACGTGGAGATTTGATAACCTCGTATTGGAGAAAATATCCGATGACGCTCGTCTCGAGAAGTGCGCGCACAAAGTACGTGCAAACAGAAAAAAAAAAAAAAAATCACAAATACGTGCGTGCTATAAATTATTATCCGCAAGCTATTCTTCCATTATTCGCATTTTTTTAATTCTAAATAAATATCGTGTGCAACGCGCCGTATCATTTATATCTCATTTGAACGCGACAATATAAATTTCTTCAATGATTTACGCAAGTGTGAGTGAATTCTCGATTGTAATTTAATTTTCTGAAACATTGTGAAAGACCGCGCATCTTCTTTTATTAATCATTAGGATCTACCGGATTATTTATTCATTTCAAAATTCCCTCAGTCGTCCCTTATAACGTGTGTGTGTGTGTGTGTGTGTGTGTGAGCGCGCTCGATGCCCCGACGCGACCTCGCTTTATCGTTCACTGTCGAGCCTGCGAGCGCGTATTCCCGCGCGGCGGAGAAAGAAAAAAAAACCCCGAAGAAAAGAGAAAACCACACTCGAGAGTCCTCGCTTCATGCACGTATGCTGGATCCGCGCCAGAAGACCGTTGTCGGGGCCTTTCCTCCTCCTGCGCGAAGGCGAGTTCTCTCGCGTCTCTCCCTCGCTCGCCCTCTTCTCTTTTCCCCCCCTCGTCGATTCTTGAGGTCAGAAGCGTGTGCCTGCGCGTCTCACCTTCCTTCCCGTTCATCGCAAGCGCATTCAGCAGCCTCGCCTTCGCGAGTTCTTGAGGTTACGACGTTCCCTGCGAACGCGAGCGTCGACGACACACATCGTCGACGACGATACGCGCGATCGTTGCACAATTTTTTGCGTTATCGACTTATTTGTTTCACTTTTATAGACGCGATTGTCAATTGACAATTTTGATCGTAAAAATAAAGATAATATTTTAAAATATATTTATAAAAATATATTTACCTACTAAGGTAAATGTTCCAACGACTAAACTTACTAAACGACTAAACTTACTAAACGACTAAATTTACTAAAGAAATAATTATGGTAAATGTGTTAAATATTAAACAATTTTTAATATTTTAAATATCTTTGAAGATATATATTTTATTTAATTAGGTTCTTAAAAAATTCCCGGTCATTTATCGATCTCTTTGTGTGTCTTTTGTTTTTTCTTGTATACAAAATGTTTGAAAAATTTTTCACACAGCCGAAGTGTGAAGATAAAGAGAATCAATCTGAACAGAAAATTCACTTACCACTTTGCAAAATTCGCAATATATTTATCGAGTTGTTAATCAACGGTGAGCCAATGGAAGCGATGGTCCGGACTTTGGGCGTGTGTGATTTTTCACTGCCGCGAAAATCAGCTGATCGCAAGAAACTGACTCGCTCGCTCGTTTGCTCCGCCTCTCTCGTTGCTAGAGATTGCTTGAGGGTAGGTTATTTTTCTTTGCAACGCTCGCCTCCAGCATCCGGACCGTCGCGCTCATTGGCTCGCATTATTTAATTAACAACTGAATAAATACCGCGAATTTTGCAAAATTACTTTTTTTGTTCAGACTGACTCGATCGATCTTCGGTTGTGTAAAACGTTTTCAGACGTCCTGTGTACGTAAACATCCGTTTTATTTCACACTTTCTGTATATACAAGTGCGATTTTTTAAAAAAAAGTTTGAATCTATTACGCAACAATTGCGTCTTCCCGCCGACGAACTTCTTGAACATCCTGTGTGCGCTGCGGTGTGTGCCGCTTACATTAAATAAATTACCGTGGCGACCGTGAACCGGTAACACGGGAACGCTGTTACCTGGTCCCCAGTCTCTATACGCAGGTAGATAAGTACGTGTGTTCGCGCGATTGTGCCCGCCGGGCGAACTTGACTCGCTTCTTGCTCGCAGAGGAAGTCGCGTCTCCCTCTTCCCATGACCGTGCCTCACCTTCTCCTATCTCCGCGGATTTCCACGTCGACGGTGAAATTATCGTTGCGACTCATTGTTTCGTTTCGAGCGAGCCCCGTCCCGCATCGACTCGCACAAAAGCCTTGAGCTCGAGTAAAAAAAAAAAAAAAAAAACCAAACGCTCGCGCGAGATTATAATTGAAAAGATTATTCCCCGACCGCGATTTTCGAAACTTGCGAAGAGAAAACAACACAATAACGCGCGTAATATCTGCCTCGTAATTGTTAATCTCTGAATGTAAAAACCGCGAAGAAAATATGGGGAATCGGTCGACCCAGTAGAGTAGGTTTTCTTCCCGATCATCGCACGGCGACAGTTATCGTCCCTGACCACCATGTTGACGGCGATCCGAATAGGAAACCGCAGCGGGTACCAGCATGCGTACACATCTCTTCGCGTTTTGTGTGCGCCCCCCGTACACACTCTTCGCGTTCTGTTCCCGACAATAACGAGCGTCTCTGCGGCGATTTTGCGGCGGCTTTTTGTTTCCCCGCGCGGCGCGAGAACCTCTTCGCTTCGTGCACCGTTACGCACTTTCCTATCCCGCGCGGCGAGCGCAGATTCCGCGAACGATTGTTTCTTCCTATTTTCTTTTTCGTCGAGAACCGCGAGCGCGCTCGCGAAATTTACGGCGGTTTTGTTGCGCCGCCGGTTTTATCGTCTCGCGGATGTTATTTCTCATTTGTCACGGAAAATCGCGCTCGAGAACTCGTTTTGAGAGTGTAAAATCGTTGAAGAAAAATGATTGCAGGAAGAGAAACCGCGCGAAAAGCGAGTTCGGAAATTTCGCGAACGACGACGTATCGGCACATGACGTTGACAGAGAAATTATGTACATACGGGTTAGGTCACGCAAAACTAGTTTGCAAACTTTCAGCTGGCGGATAGCAAACAAAGCCACCTCGAAAAATCAAGGTGGAAGCAGAATATTCGTCGACGAATATTCTCACCTTTATCATTTACAGTATTTTTTTTTTCCTTCTTAAAATCCTTTCGCTTTAAAATTCAAACATAAATCTCTTCTCTGTCAAAAGATATGTTCAACGTGAGAACTCCGTGTGTATATATGTAACCGTGTCCAGCTTTGATTTCTGGTTGGTTTCACTCTCGAACACAGGCCGATCAAACGACAAACGGTATCTATACCTCGAGAATGCGATCGTCAAGGCGGTTGTCTTCGGGGTCAATTTATGCGGCGGAAGTGACGGGAGCTAATACATGTGCGGGCGCAGATCGGAAAGGGGGGGGAGGGAGAACGACCAAACCCTAACCTGACGTAAGTTGACCTCCGCACCTGGATTCGCGTTCGGCGTGGGGTATTTAACGGAACCGCGAAGAAAGTAAAGTAGAAGGCGTAAGGCGCAGGTGGCACCTTTGCCTCGCGGTGGGAAAAATGCGCCTGACCGACTCGTCCACCTGCTGAATGAGTCCTCGAGCGTAACGTAACTCGGGGAATCGAGATCCTCTGTAAAAATTTCGTTCGCAAAGAAAACGAGAAGAAAAAAAAATCGAGATCCTCGGATAGGACGAATAAGTTTCTATGAATTTGCTCGCGGCGCGAAAACAAAAAACAACGCGAGAAGAAAGCGTGTCGGATTTTCGGTTGTGTGTCGGTCGAACGAAGGAAGAAACCGCTTTTTCGAGAACGGCACAATTTATACATTCGAATGTAATTTGCAACAAGCCGCTAAACAAAGCTGCAGAACGGGTCGAAAAGTGAGCGATCGATGAGCGGCTCGCAATTTGCAAACTTGTTCGTTTCGACGCGAACGACGATTATTCTTGCAAATGAGAGAATTCACAAAAAATTCACAATCGTTTATGTAAGTTCTATGAACTCCGCCGTTTTGAAAGAACAGACTTATCTAATTTAATTCGTATTCGATTTTTTTTTTTTTTTTTTATTATTATTATTTGCATTTATAACTCGCGAAACATTCGAACGTATGCAAAACTTATCTCGTTTGATGGTCGCGAGCCATGTGTTTAACAGACTCTGGCCACATTCCTTTTTGTACGTGACGATGTGTATTCAATGCCGTCATCGTCATTCCGTGAACGAATCTTCCGCGTGATGACCGTACGCGCGAGATGATGACAATCCGTTTCCTCGACGCGGATGTACACGTCGCCCGTCCGTCGTCGCAATCGAATCTCGCATTTTCAGCGGGCAAAATCAAAGCCTTTTTTTTTCCTTCGCGTATTTAATTCCAAATCAGTTCTCAGCGCGGATTCTAACATCGTCAGTATCGGCCTCGGTCTCTCGTGACTTCATTTCTCAGTTGCCACGCATTTCAATTGAATTGGGAGTCACTCATCCGTTCGGAGAATCTCGGAATGACACACACGTTTCTCTCAGATCGTTTAAAGAAAAGATCAATTTTATCTCGATGACATCGCGTCGGGGACTTGATTCGCTCTTGGCCAACAACGGACATCAAGATCAATTTGTAATGTATTTATTTAGACGCAGTTCGAAACAACGACGTATCTCGTCGGAGTTTCCTTTAGGAGGTAAATGTCCCGATAAAATCGGACAAGTAAACGATTTATTAAAGATATTACACAGTCAAATATTTTTATAAAACGTAAAGTTTTAATTAATATTTAAAACAGCGAAAACATTTTAATAATAAATTGATTTCAATACACGTCCACCTAGTGTTCTCCTCGTATTGGCCTATATTTATTTATTTAATTAATATTTAAAAACGTAACTTAAAAAGAAACTTAAAAGATACTCAAAACATCGAGATTATTTTCAATTTAGTTACATATTTAATTATTTTTTTCTAATTTTTTTTTTAAATAAACGTCCGGTTGTTGGTTACGTCTTTGTTCGCCTTATCAAAAGAAGAAGTCGCAGTACATACATATATCACATCTTTCAGTGAACAGGCATAACCCACATTCACACCACGACGACTGATCAAATCGCCTCGTAGAAAGGCGAGTTTAACGACTCCTGAAACCAACAAACTTTTCCCTGATGTCATCCCGCGCTTCCGCTTCTTCACCGTCGTCGTTGGAAGCTGGAATTCAGGTGGCGGGGGGAAAGAGGTGAGCAAGGGAGGAGATGAGACCTAGTCTTGTGTAAGTAGCTACATGTCCGAAAGACAGAAGGAGGAAGAGAGAGAGAGAGAGAGAGATGGAGGAATAGAAACGGGGAGAGGAAGAAAGAAAGAGAAAGAGAGAGAGAGAGAGAGGCGGATTCCCCGGGTTTCGCCAAGAAGACGTAACGGTAAATCCACGGCCGCCGGCGTCCGATGAACCCACCTCTCAGCCTCGCAAGGCCTGTCGGCGGCGTAAGCCTTCTACTTGTGGCCCGTCGTCCACACACGCGAAGGAGCACCTATACACACGCACATCCCTCTTCCCTCCTCCTTCCCCGAACCGTACAATTATATTACCGAGCGAATAGTTATAGTGTTTTCGTGATGATACGCCGAACGAGCAGACCGATGGTCGTTTCTGCCTCCTCCCGACGGCGCGATGAAGTGAAGCGCAAGCCCGTAGATGGAAAGACGACGAGGAGAAAGATGCGGGGAGAAGAGAAGAGTATGTATGTCTTTGTGTGTGTGTGTGTGTGTATGCGCGCGCGCGTTCTCCGTTTCTCCGCTGGCAGAAACTCTCGGATTGCGTCATCGTGGCACGAGAGGGCGAACCCCGGGTAAGAGTGGGATGCTCGAGAACTGGGTCGCTCTCGTCCCCGGGAATTCCTCGCGACTTCTCGGATTTCCTCCTTTGACGTTCCGCAATTTTTCGCGTGGCTCCGATCGTTTTCTGCGCGATTTTTCACTGGCTCGGTATAGCATTTTTATTCGAGAAATTTAATAATTTCGTTTAAACTTGGAAAATTTAAAAGACAGAAGTATAGTGATATCTCTTTCCCCCCCTCTCTCTCTCTCTCTCTCTCTTTCTCTCTGCACTCTTTTCATTTTCCTCTTGTTTCCTCTTGCGTTCTCTCTTACGATATTCCGCTTTGATCGATCGTTACCGAAGACAATGCGATCATTATGGAATCGGCACGCGAGATCGAAAGTACTCGGGCTTCTCTCTGTGACGATGTAGCAGACGCGATCGCATCAATGCGGGACATATGCCCCAGGTTGACCGAGGTGAAAAGTGAACAACCCGGGAGGAAGATTGCGCGACGAAATGGAGAACGGTTCGAGAAGCGGCAAAAACTGCAACTCACGGTTAAAATCAATTGCCGTGTCCAAGATTATTTTTCGTAAGAGTTATCTCATGAAAAGAAACAAAAAACGAAAATGGAGGACAAAGGAAGGACATTTTATAACTGCGAGACACACTCGCCGCGCGCGCGCGAACGCACTCGAATGCACATGCGAGAATCGATTCTCCGGGGCGATCGGCGCGGCGCGAAGAGAAGTGCGTGGGGATCTCTCGGTCGGCCGGTCGCGCCCCCGTTGTCTCGTTGACTCACTGACTCCCGTGTATGTTGACGGTCTTACCGTTAACCAGCAAAAGTGAACCAAGTAAGTCGTGTCTCTGGTACTTGCGGTACCGATAGTACCGGGCCCGGGATAATAACGACGTTCTTGCTCATGGGTGTGGGACGTTTTTAAAATGCCGCGGCATTGTCGGATGCGATCCGACGAAAGCGCAAGCGGGCGCGAAAAACTCTCGTCCGAAACGGGACTACAAAAGCCGAAGACGCGATTTCGCACGAGTTTCCGGAGATGTTCTTGTCGAACGATCGTTACATTGCGGTAGAAAAAATGAAAATGTTCCAATGATTAAACAAGTACCTCTGTGGTCGGACATTTATTAAAGAAATAGATGATAAAAAAATATTTACATATGTAACAAAAATTTTATAAACTGATAATTAAAAATGTTTCTTAAAAAATATTAAAAATAGTGAAAATTATTGATATTTAAACAGAATCCGACAATTATTTCTTTAAATGTCACTCGAGAGGAGGTCAGTAACCTTACATATTGCGTAATAAACATAAACGACGAATATAAAATAACACGCGCTTCGTTAATTTAGAGAAGTATAGCCGCAAATAGAAGAAGTAATTATGTTGTTCGTGAATCTATCACGCGAAAGATTTTTACGGTCGAGAAGAACAAGGTAGCTCGCCTTGAAATTAATTTCGGAACGATCGCGGTCCTTCACGTGTCCGAATTTTCCCTCGATTTTTTTTCTTTTAGCGGCGTGAAAAGAACGCGCCATATGGTCACCGACGATTTTTTTTTCTCCGGAAGAAAGACTGGAGTCTCGCCCGAATGTCTTCCCGTGATTCGTCGAGAGAAATTTGTCTCGAAGGTAAATTATAATCGAAGGTATTTCTCTCTCCGACTTCCGTTTTGCGACGTCATCTCCCGCAATCTGTCGCGGCGTGCGGTTACGCGAGATCCGATTTTAACGGGCGGCTTGTAGATCGTCTCTGAAATCACGTCCGCTGTCACGCGGCAAAAGTTTTGATCTCGCGATTGAGGAGATGATGATGAATCGAAATGAAAAATTAGCGTGCGCCGGAAATTTATAAATCGCGTCGGATAAATGCAGACGAGGAGCAGCACCTCGCTTAAAGGACGGAAGCGGCGTCCTTCGCGACGAGGCGTGTCGATTACCGTAGGTAAATTGCGTGACAGCTTCGACGCCATTGAGGAGAACCGGCGGACCTTGACAGTGCGCGTCGGACTTGACGCTCTGTCGCGAATGTCAGTGAACCGCGGCCACCGCAAACGGATGAGAGAACGATCAAGGATATGTACATTCTACGCGGTCCGAGGCATGGCGCTGGCTCTCTTGGCGACCAGTCTCTTTCTCTCGGAGTTTATATGCCGATGTGATTTTCATTCACGACGTTATCTCGTCACTGGCAAGCAATTTTCGCGTAGAAAAAAATCGAAAAAAATTTAAAACTAATTGCAATATCAGTGCAAATTAGAAAGGGAGCACAGAAAAGCAACCGCGCGTGGAAAGAATAAATAGAAATGAATTCGTCAAGTTTCAGACGTTTCGATTTTATTTCAATCGTCTTCAAACTCGAACGTATTTAACGAAATTGCAAAAGCGTGCAGTGCAAACGATGAAATTTAAAAAAAAAGCAAATATAAAATTATTAAAAATTTGTACCTTTACTTTCACTTTTTGCTTAAAATGAGAAAAATATTAAGACACGAAAAAAAAACGAGGGAAAGTGTGAAAGACGTGTGAAAAGACATGAAACAGTTTTTGCTTAACTAAGAGAAAAGTAACAATACAAAACAGGTATTCTCTTCAAAGAAATAAAAATTTTTCAATTGAGTGAAAAGTAGTGAGAATTATTTATGCGCCCTTTTGAATTTGAACTGAGTGTTTTCCCTTTACTTTCCCTAATGTAAAAAACAAATTCAATGTGCAATTTATTATTGTGTACAATAAGTAAGAGAGTAGTATACAGTAGTAGTTGTAAAGGAGTGAACATCCCTTCTCAAATAAAATAGTTTTGACGTCACAAGCCTACTAATGTGTACCGTTACCTTTGTGTCAAGACTTTCACAGATATAATAAATTGCCATTGTTTGCGCTTTTGCGTTATTGCTTTTTAACACACGTATCAATTTTAATTTATTCACGCACCGCATCGTTCTTCTGCGTTTATCGACGCGTTTTATCACTTCGCAATTACATATCTGTTTTTATTATTAATTTTCCGATCCGCATTGTCGCGTCGAAACAGATTCGAAACAGAGAATTCTTTCATTTTCTCTCATTTGGTGTGCCGAGATTTTGTCTTGGGAAATATATAAAAAATTATTAAAAAAAAATAATTACCCATTAGATGTGACAAAAGAATTTTTTTCTCTCTTTCCTGAATTACGCACTTATGGACTACTTTACGAACGCGAGAAACCGCACAGCCATTGTCGAGAGCGGAAAATTCGTTCATTTTTAACCGAAGCTGATCATCTCTGATCCGTTTCTTTTTTTTTTTCGAACTATTTTAGAGTCAGAAAAAAATATAGCCAAGAAAAAATCCAAATTCGGTTGTTCTGACGTTATGGAGGAACGACACAAGCTACGATATATTTTGCCGGTATGCTGGGAAATCCACGATGTAACGCATAAATTTTCAGAATTAGGAAATAAACATCGCAACACAGTCGACGACTCGTGCAGAGCCACAACTGTATATTTAAATACTTTTTGAAGAACAAACTACTGATATTTCAAACCGACCGTAAATTGTATCTGTCACACGCTTCCTATACATCCTGCTACACTTTCGTCGACAAAAGCTCGAGAGTTTTTTTTTTTTTTTTTTTTTTTTTTTTTTTTTTTATTGAACCAAATTGCATCTTTCTCTTCCTCGAAAAAGTTTGCTAAGAAAGGGTGAAATTCACACAGCTATACAATTTGAATATTCACGAGACAAGGTTGTAACGATCATTTTACAAAACTTACGATCCTGTTTCCTTCACGTGTTACAGATTTTTATGACAAATTCGTGTTTAGGTCTTAAATAAGACCAACTTGTCTGTCTTTCTATAGAACGTATATTGTTCGAAGGTCGAAAATGTACGTAATAAATAATACCCTTTCTTTTTTGAAAAAAAAAAAGTGCTCTCTTAAGTAAAATCAGTTCATCGTACAATCAGTGAATATTTATTGCGACACTTAGATACCGCAGTTAATATTCACTGCCTGATTGATTGTCAGTGCAAGTACAGTGATTCCGCACTTGAGAGAACGCAAAATGTTATCCTCGTTGTTATTTGCTCTTCCGTATTTTTCCGCTGTGAGTCTCAACAGTATGATCGAAAGAAAGAAAGGAAGAGGAAGTTGGGTTTTTAGAGAGAGAGAGAAAGAGAGAGGGACGATTGAAATTCAATCGATTCCGGTCGGCGCGCGGGAAGTGATTTCTTTTCCTCGCGACGTTTTTTCTTTGTCCTAAACCGATGAAAGAGAAAGGGGATGTTCTCGCAGGTGAGGAAAGATACGAGCAAGGGCGGTGAAAAAAAAAAAAAAACATTTTTCGCTGCCCCCTCAGTGGATGCGCGCGCTTATGTGTATTAGAAGGCCATCCATCCACCCATCGGTCCATCATCCCTCGTGGGAGCGTGGGAGAAACGGACAGGTGGGTCGTTCTCGGTGTATCGTGTGGTATATACTCAGTAGCACCTTACCGTATATTCGATATTTCTACATCCCGTCGGCGCAGCTTGTGGGAAAACTTTCGACAGATCTGGAGCTCTCTCGAAAAAAAAAAAAAAAAAGAAGAAGAAGGAAATACCCCTTTCCCATCTTGTCGGTACGGTCTCGCGAGAACGTTAGCTGCCTCTCGCGTTGAATCACAGTTGTTATTTTCATTTACAACTTTGTATATTTACAATATAAAATACTGGCGCGCAAGTGACATAATTTTTATCGCCGCGGGGGAGGGTCTTCAAATATTTTGTTGATGCACGAACGCGCAAGAGCGGAAGGTACATCTGCAAATTAGAGCCGATGCTCGCGAAACGATAGAGCGCAAACATTTGCACACGTAATAATCCTTTTTTTTTTTTTTTTTTTTTTTT
>QVOB01019365.1:0-16493 GCA_014839585.1 Pseudomyrmex concolor | reverse complement strand
TATGTATATATATGTATATGTGTATACCTAAACGATTAACAATTTTACAAAATTTCACATTTAAATTGTTTTCTCGATACATGAGCATTATAAGATCCTCTTTTTATAATGCTATACGTTTGACAAGTGCGAAAAGTCAACGTTTTACGGATGAGCCATGGAAAAACCATTGATTCTCGCGAAAATTAACTACTTCCCGAAATACATTTTCTTTTTTCTTCGTTTTCATCATTCGGTCGCGACGATTATATAGCTTTTATACATTTTTACGCGTAGGAACGAATCGCGCCGCGTGCGTGATTTGTATATATACATATATATACATACATATATATCGTATATATATATATGCATATAATACGTAAGTAATATACCTAAAGCGAGAGCTTATCAGGGAGATCCGATACGCGCTAAAAAAATCACAATTTTGATTAGTGCAAACTTCTATACACACACACACACACGCGCGTACGCGCACGCACACACATTCTTTCTCTCTTCGATTTTCCGTCTCTTTCTCTTGCGCGCTACGTAATCGTTTACTTGTAAGAATTTCAAATTGCGACGAGATCGGTATCAGATATAATCGCCAGAAAGACGGAATTGTTCTCATTGCGTCGCTGATCTTGGAAAAAAATTCTGATCTCCGAGAGCGTTCAACGCTCTCGAAGGTATCGAGGCGTTCAACGCTCGGTTTTATTTCTAAAAAAATTTTTCTTTCTCTTCTTTCTTAAACGTTTCATTGCGACGCGGCCTCTTCTTCTTCTTCTTCTTCTTCTTTCGTTCGAAAACGCGACGCTATAAATGCACATTAACAAGATACGCCTTGTATCGTAATTTCTTTTTCTAAAAGCCGATAGGGAAAAATCTCGAGATATGTATGTTCGTGTTTGAGAGAATATAATAATCTTTTACGATAACTATTTTGCCTTTTTTTTTTTTTTTTATTTTTATTTTATTGCGTATGGAAGTGCAACTCCCGTACTGGCTTTTGTATGTATATATATATTTTTTTTTTCTTTTTATACGCGAGTTACATTCAGCAATTATATAGCCCTTAAACGCACCCGGCAGAGGTTTTTACATGCGCATATATGTCGACTTTATTGTATTTTTTTGTTTTTTTTGGTTTTTTGTTTTTTTTTTTTATTCTTCTGAAGCAACTGAGAAGCCATTTACAATAATGTAGTTCGTACATGAACGTCGAGGAGCGCGCGCGTATGTGCATATTATAGTCTCTCTCTTCGTACATATTTATACATCATTTTATTAATATAATGGGAACTCTGTGTGTGTGTTTCTTCTCTTCCCTCCGTCTTCTTCTTCTTGACGTTGAAAAAAAAAAAGAGAAAAAAAATCCTTGATCGCACATTCTTTGCGCACGATTGCACGGAGAACTCGCGTTTTTCTTCTTTCCGATAGATGCGGATCGATATATTCGATATTATTATTATTATTATTATTATTATTATTATTATTATTATTATTATTATTATTATTATCGATACAGAAATACTGTATTCGGTTCAAATATATGTCGCTTCGAAGAGATCAATGCGACGCAACAACGACGGCCGACGACGTTGATTAATAGTCACGCGATCAGCAAACGAGAATGCAAAAATAACAAGGATATGATTTAATTTAACAAGAATACGATGCTTAATTTAAAAACGGAAAAATCGATCAAAGTAACGATTAAAGTGTATACACTTTTTTTTTTTAATAAGCAATATGGCTTTGTACTTTATCTAACGAATAAAACGTGTGTCTAAAAAAACGCAAAAGCGCTATTTCCTAAACTTAACGCATGCATCGGCGACGAATGTGATAAATTTCCATCGCACGCGCACAGACGAAAACATACCGCCGCATATAAATTATTGCATTTCGCGAAACACAAGCGATCTCACACAAGTCTCATCCCGTTGATTTTTGTTTGTGTGAATTATTTTGTTTTGTGTCGTATATTTGCGCGGATCTTCGAAACACACACATCACATCAAATTCGAGGACGAAAGTTCTCGACAATTTTTCTATCGTCAGAAGCGATTCAACGCGTAGTCTCCCACATTTCGCGAACGGAGCAGCGTAACATGTCGTCGATGTGACGTTTTTTTGAATCGAGCGAACAAAAAATTGATACGCGTTTAGTTTCTTTTTTCGAAGCAAACGTTCCGGAAATGTATTTCGTAACGTTTACAAATGTCGGTGCGTGGTAAGCAAAATATCGATAATTATCGCCGCTAAGTCATATTCCCTCTTCGCGCATCATCGACGCTAGAACAGATAGGCGAAACTTATCTCCAAACGGCACAAGGACACCCGATCCTCGGGGACAATTCCGAACATCTCCCAAATATCCTCGGACGTGTGTAAAAGATATCGTCGGGAAGATACTCTTAGGACGATCCTCGGATAAGTTTAAGGAGTTCCCGAGAAAGTGGATGAGGAAAAGGAACATCCTCTGGATGTCCCGCGAGCGGAATATCCTTGGGACGTTCGAAAGACATTCCGTGCGTGCTGTTCGGGCGTCTATTATCTATTTTCGAACTTCGCAAGGGATGTTTGATCCCCGCTGTAACGAGAGCGCGCCTCTTGATCTTCACGCTGATGAAAAGTCAGAACTAATTCCGCATGTTTCGGAATGTTGTTACATTAAATATACATATAGAGATGTGTTTCGCGTGAATTCTTGCGACTTCGTTCAAGTGTTCCGATTCAAGCGTTCTAGGCGGAGAGAATGTGTCTCACCAGAATCTCTGAGCACTGTTCCAAAAATTTTTCAAATTCGATCGGAACTCGAAGCGAAGATTCTGATAGTATCACGCTATATTGTTACCGCTCATCGTGGTGACGCATTTTTTCTCGGGCGTGTTCTGGCTCTCCGAGTTACTTCGCACCGCTTTCGGCGGGCTGCCAGGCGTTGGCGTTACGTCGCCCGGCAGAGCGTTGTTGTTGTTCGTCGACGTTGAACTCCTTCTGCCGTTCTCGCGAGTCGGCGACTTTACGTCGAACACCGACGTGTCGGACTCGATGTCCGAGTCGATCTGAAACCGATTTTGAAAACGCAGTAATAGATTAATCGATTGTCATTGTTCGGACGAACTTCTCATTGCCAGTTAAAAGATTGATGTGTATACGTAATGAAAGAAAATGTCTGACAATGACGATGAAGATGATGAGGATGATGCGCTACCTTGTTGAAATAAACTACCTGTCTGGTAGCCGGGTGAGGACTGAGGAAGAGCCGCTCGCTGGTGTCGCTACCGCAACTGGAACTTTCGCTCATTTCCGTAGTGAATTTTCTGGAGGCCCTCGGACTAGGCGGTGCTGCTCTGCTCTGTCCTCCTAAATTCACGTTCACGTTCCTCGAACACACTTGGGACTGAATGTGCTCGCACACTCGTCTGAACCTTCGGATGTTACCTGCGAAAAAAAACGTAGATCGATGTTATTTTATCAACTTTCGACAATATTTATCTTGTACGCAGCCACAGATATCCACAAATATTAGCGGGAAGTGATTCTTCATTAAAAAACTAAATGTAGAATTCGGAAAAAGATTTCTTCTCTCAAAAGAATCACATGTCGCGATTAAAAATATAAGAGAAAAAAAATTATTACCGCTCAATAATGTGAAAGTGATGGCGAACAGAGGCTCGTTCTGCTTCGAGATGACGTTTATGTCAACTTGAAATCTCACTTGTCTCTGGAACATGGCGGGGGCGGTGCTACTTCTCTTGTATTCCACTCTGAACGACATTGGCGAACTCACGCTGTGAGATAATTCTGCTATCTGCAAATATTATCAGATTCGTTTTCCGAAAATTAATAAATTTATTCCGCAAGCTCGGGTGTTTTTGCGATCTCGTTAGCAATATGTGAGGGGAAAAAAACCGATTTTATTTTAAAAATTACTCGATACTTGTCTTGGGTTTATTTTAAAATAATAGGAATTTCCATTAAATAATTTCTTTCTACTTATTTTTTCCGTTCTGAAAATTATTTCGACATCAATTGTGTGAGCTCGTATATACGTACTGATAAAAACGCGTGGATTAGATCAGCCTTGACACTGGCTAGCGGTTTTCCTTTGACCAAGACGGTGAACGTCTCGTCTTTCTCCGTGGTCATCAAACTGCCGAACCACGATTTCTTCGTAAGTTCTGGCGACGAATCCGGCGTGAGATGTACCTGTAGGAAGAACATATAAAATCACATAAAGTGTTCAATTAAAAAAATAAAAAGTTTGATTTCTTAATTTGGGATAACGCGAAACAATTGTATTTTCATGTAAACTGTCGGCACGCACCTCCTCGGTACTGGTGAGTAGTTTGCGACGATGAAATCTGGGACTGCCCAAGAAGGAGTTTTTGATCGTGGTCAGTCGCGATTTCCAGTGGTGAGCCCCGGATCCCGCTCCCGTGTGAGGTGATCCCGGTGGTGTGACGCCAACCGCGACCACTGCGAAAGAAGGAAATGACATAATTTTCCGAAACAATATGATGTTCGATAAGACGCGAATTGTCGGAAATATTAAATCCGCATGATCGTATCGAGGAGAAAATCCCGTTTCGAACTCCCCCGTTTATACACTCTCTCGCGACTAGGCGATAAACACGAGAGCACTTAGCGTAATTCGATCTACTGCGCTTACAGAGCGAGTATGTAGCTTCTAAAAGCGGCAGCTAAAGCTTTAAGTGATTATCCGTCGGTGCTATACGATATGCAAGATTCGCATTACGTGTAGCCTACAATTGTTGTATGTGACGTGTTAAACTAAGAGACGATCAAAAATCAATCTCAGAGACAAGTGCTGTAAGAAAAAAAGGGAGAAATTGAATATAAAACGCGCGTATTTCGACATCGCCACGGAATGTTAAGAAAGTGACGCAATAAAAATTGTCTTGAAATCTGTAGAATTTTGTGCGGCATGAAATATTGCAATATATTATCAATATATTGACACTAGTTTTGTGATATTACATGAATAATAGATGTTGCATAATATTATCGCAATGTCAGAATTATCAAAGATATATTCTCAAAGATATATATTTTCTGACAATTGCTTTATTTAAATTGTACATTACCAAGTGGATTCGAATATGTTCAAGATATAAGAACATAAAAGAATTAAGTAACATAAAAGATAAGAATATTAATTGACAAAATAACGATGAATATAAATGTAAAAGAGAAGAATGTTAATTGATAACAGTGTAATCTCCTTTTTTCTCTCACCGGGTTGAACGTCGTTGAGTTCGATTCCGACATTGGTAAGCGCCGATGCCGCCGTCGATACGATTTGATTTGCGGGACTGGCGCCGTTCCCGGCGGCATTGGCAGTGGCACTGCCGCCGATAGACAATCTGTGAAGACCGTCGGCTGTCTGGCCCAAATGCGACGTCGGTACCGCTCTGTGGGGACTTAACAGACCCGCGGGCGCGTGCAGAGGCGAACTGCCCGGCGTCGACGTGTGCGAGTGAGACGTGTGAGTGTGGCACCCGCCCATGCTCGGCGATCGTCTCGCGTGGTGTCTTGTGCTGCGACATAAATTAGTTACTCAATTACATCTCTAACACAGACTGACAGCAATTGCGCGTAATACCGGCAGATTAGCTGCTAATTGCGCGCAAATTGTTGCCGTTTTCGACGACACGTCCGTTCTCTATAGATTTTGCTCTTGTTCAACGAGAACCTTATGCGAATCGTTCGAATTAGAAATATCGGCACTTCTCTATTTTTCAATCACCTGCGTCAAAAAATCAATCAACAAGGTCCCCACTGACCGGACATTTATTTTTAAAATATTATAACAACATTTTCGTATGTGCAAAAAGATAGAAACTAATGAAGAAATATTTTACAAGATACTTAAAACACTGACAATTGTTTAATATTTAATATTTTAAAATTGTTTCATTTAAACAAATGACCGGTCATTTGTTTAAATGGCCGGTGAATCCCCATTGGGATTCATCGAGATATAATTCGGTGTGTGATTGATTTTGTGTCGTTTACACGAGAGTTTGACGTTTTAAACGCGGAAGTTCGGATCTGAGAAGGAGGAAAAAAATGTAACTCGCGGGGGAATACGAGATATAGAACAGAGTGACATGTGCGACGGATAATTGACGCTGTCACGCGATCGCCTACCTTGAAACGAACTTGCACAGCTGTCCGTTTTTAATGCCGAGCGTTTTTTCAATGAATAGCTGTGTTAGCTTTGGCTATCGGTAAAAAAATAAGTGAGTATCGATTTTCAACGTTTTTTTCTTATCACACGCGACGAAAAAATTCGATCAATTCGCGTAAAAGTTCTCGCTGGCAAATATTTTACCTGGACTGTCTTCTGGGTGTCAAAGGCGAACCGTGACTGATTTGGCCGAGATTGAGCGCCGCGCTCCCGTTCACTCTACACGTGTCCACTCGTTTCCTCGGCGGATCGGCCTCCAATTGTCCCGCGGATCCCCTCATGCCACCCCTCATGAGCTCGAGCTCGTCCTCGCACGCCGGTCTTCTTCGTTTCCTCTCCAGCAACAGGAAGTATATCACTTTCTCCGTATTGTGACTGAGAAAAGATTGTTGGCGCGGTTAGTTCTCGAACAAACTTTCTTTTCTCCAACTCTTTCCGGGAAGACAAAGGGTCTTTTACGCATAGACAAATTCTATATCTGGTTACATGATCAAAAGAAATGACGTTGAATCAACAGCATCAGTTTAATTGAAACATATCCTGTTGACGCAACGCGCCAATATATTGTCGAACCACAGCAGATAGTTGCTTTAGGAATGTAGATGTTAAATTAATCGCATACGCAATTGAGTGAACTAATTATTTTTGTGATTGAAACAACTCTTTCCGGTGCACACACTTTGATGATGGCTGAGTCACTCGAGACCTGGTATTTAGATCATGCTCGCACAAATATACATTTCTTTAAATATATATTTGTGTATACGAAGCGACCTTTCGATTATATTCAGTAAAATACGAGTCAGAAGTGATCCAGTCCTTTGAAATACACGTCCTCTGAGACTATGAGATGGTCTCGATATCTTGTACATGATTACATAATAATTAAACTAGATAGAGAATTTGCCCACGTACGAAAGACTTATCTCGGGGTTCTCATGTCGAAACGAAAACAAAGTTGAGAGTCTTGTTAAAAACACACACAGAGAGAGAGAGAGAGAAAGAGAGAGAGAAGAGAAGTTATCTTACTTAGGACTGAGTAGCTCCTGGATGAGCTTATCGCGCTCCTTGAAACAACCAAGGCTTGCGATCGCCTGCAGCACGTCTGGATCGATCGCATCCACGGACGGAATAACGTGCGTCTGCACTACTTCCATCATCGACAGTTCTAGTTCGAGTTCGCCCTTACCTGCCGCCGTCACCCAAACATGCCTATTTATTTCTGCTAACTAAAAAGAGAGAAGGTTTTTTTTTTTTTTTTTTTTTTTTTTTTTAACAAACAATTGAAAACGGCAGATGGTCTCACCGTCAACCTCTTCTCGGGATCGACCTCTATCATGCCTCTGAGCAAATTCTGACATTCCGGCGGTACGAAGTGCGGTATATAAAACAGACCGCGTTTAACTTTCTCCAATAACTTCCTCAAATTGTCGTCGTCGAAGGGCAGAGCACCCACCAGAAGAGCGTACAGTATCACCCCGCAGGACCATACGTCCGCCTTTCTGCCGTCGTACTTTTCACCCTGTCGAAATGAGGAGCGCGATAAGCGCGGTTTTTAGAACGACGGGAATTTTTTTTTAACGACGCCACACGTTAAGCTACACATCGCGCTTTAATACATAATTAACTCTGATTCTGAACCGTTTTTCTTTTCTCGGAGTCCTGGAGAAACGAACCTCACGCGGGTTTCATTTAATTTAATTATTCATTTAGGTTTGAAAAATTCGCGAAACTTCTGGCATTTTTCTTTCGAGTGTCTCTAATACGTGCTGATGTTCATTAAAAAAAAAAAAAAAAACAACGTTTTGTAATTTTAATGATTTTCCTGTGAGAACTGAGATGTGTTGGATAAAAAAAAAAAACCCAGAGATTAGGTTCAGAATCGGGATTAACTTCGAATTTAACTACGTTACATCGTCTCTCTCTCGTCGATTAAGAACGTAAAATCTTACTCTAATGACTTCGGGGCAGGCGTAATGAGGAGATCCGCAGCTGGTCTCGAGCATGGAGCCCGCGGGCTGCAAAGACGCCATTCCGAAATCTGCTATCTTAATGTTATTCTTCTCGTCCAACAACAAGTTTTCAGGCTTCAAATCTCTATGACTGAAAACGGTCGAAGAAACAGAATAAAAAAAAATCAGTCTCGCGGACGTGAATTTTCGAAGACGCAAATGAGATCATGCAATCGCTTGACGCGTGTGTGAGACTCACCATATACTATGGCTATGACAAAAGTCTAATGCGGAAATTATTTGTCGAAAAAATCTCCTTGCCTCCTTTGGTGTTAACCTACCCTTCTTAACTAAATAATCGAACAGTTCTCCGCCCGAGACGTGTTCCAGAACAAGATATCTTGAAAAAGAAAAAAGAACATTGTACAGAACGCGCGATACACGTATGAAAGATGTACAATGTCCTGCTGACCGGAATCAAGTAATGACGGACATTATTAGAGAAATAATTATTAACAAATTATTTATATATATGTGAAGTTAAAAACTAATAAATACACATTTTTCAAGAAATATATTCGAAATATTGACATTTAATTAATATTTACGTATCTAATTATTTCTTTAATAAATGTCCTGTTTACGTACGGCTTGTTAGTTTGCCGAATATAAATAATTTTCAAACAAATGCAATAATTAAAAATATTCTCGTTACTGTTTTTGACCTGTCTTTATATTTCTCTTATTTTTATTTATTTAATTTTAATTTTCTTAATTGTGTCTTATATTCGCACGTGTCGTCTGTGCTGTAGAGAATCTCTCGCGGTGGTTAATTAAAAAAAAAGTAATAAAAAGAAAGAGAAAGAGATTGCTTACAAATATTTCTTGTTCTCGTACACATCCGAGAGGCCGAGCACATGCGGATGATCGATCAGTTTCATAATGGCGATCTCGCGCTCCACCTTCATTAACACGGACTCCGAAAGCTTTTCACGGTTGATAATCTTGATCGCTACTTTTTTACCCAACACACAGTGCACGCCGAGTTTTACCAATCCTAAAATAACACAGTAACAGAATTATATGAATTAGAAGAAAAGGAGAGAGAGAGAGAAAATATATTTTACAGCTGTGATAGTGTGTTAGAAAAGCTTTTCAATTTTTTTTGTTTTTATTTTCAATTTGCGCGTCTTATGTGTGTGACTGTTAGTTTTACATTTTTAGAAGCGTTTGATAAAAGTTTGAGCAT
Organism: Pseudomyrmex concolor; assembly: GCA_014839585.1. Lineage (NCBI taxonomy): Eukaryota > Metazoa > Arthropoda > Insecta > Hymenoptera > Formicidae > Pseudomyrmex > Pseudomyrmex concolor. Next base: position 7,090 of record QVOB01019365.1, on the reverse strand, counting down.
TTGACTGAAAGCTTTTTCTTTTTGTTATTTTTATTTTGTTACTTACGTCTTTATGTTGACGTTTATTAAATTTTTATAACACTTTTCGATAAGTGGGATTGAAATACTAAACAAGATTCGTAGCTTACAAAATCAAAAGTTTTGCAAACAAATTATTTTTTCGAGATAAAAAGTTTTTGCAACGTTTTGCAAGTCAAGCCACAATGTGTTAAGTTTGTTAAAAAAACACAGAGCTACGCTCTCATCTTTTTAATTATAATTTTTAGTTACAAATTAATTATATTTAAAGTAAAATTAATTTGTAATTAATTATATTTAGCAAAATTATATTAAAAATTATATTATATTAAAGCAAAATTAATTTGTAATTAATTTATATTTAAAATTCATATTAATTATATTTATTTTTACTTATTAATTATAAATTACATGATAATTTTCACAATGTATATTGATTACTTTTACTTTGTTTTTTCTGTTGCCCGCAAACGAAAGGTGTAATTTAAGAAGCAGAGCTAGTGCAAAGACAAGATTTATAAACTGATAAAATTGGCTTAAAATCGCCGTCTGAAGTCCTCGCTACGCAGTGTCTTTATCCATTTAAAGAGCCCACGCTACGATAAATTTAGATATACGATAAATATAAAAAATGCAGAGAAAAAGATAAGAGGCAACGTTCCCTCGCTTTCTCTCTTTCCGTATTGAAAGAAAATTGCTTGTTAAAAAATAAGACACGGGTTTCAAAAAGCGATTAAACATTCTTCGAGATGAAGATTTAAAGTTTCACAAGTTTATTATTAGAGAGTTCGAAAATAAAAATCAGATTTGGCGCACGACTTACGTGGCATTTTACAGAATTAAACAAAGTCTGAGCACATTTATGAAAAAGAGAGAGAAAGAACATTTTTTTATTATAGCGAGAAATAATGAACGTTTTTTGATTACTCGAGTGAAAAATAATCTTTCACGTGCACATCGGCTTCTGTGCTCTCTCATGCACTTATTTGCACGCACACACACACACACACACACACACACACACACACACACATGTGCATATGGTCGAAAATAATTCTTTTATAATCGATGACAATCGATTATCATCTTTTCGCCACTCGCAATCACCGAAATGAAGTCCGACGTTAAATCTCGCGTTGCGCGTTGATTGACGAGATGACAAGTTCCTATGGAAGTGTTAAATGGGGGCGGGTGTTTTCCGTCAAATTCAGTCAGAGTGATTGCATTAACAGCACCATCGGGAGATAAAGTGCACTTTCCTTCCCTCTACGGGATTTGCGTCATTCAGTATTTTACGACACATGCGTGCGCGATAACCAAGTTTCTCCCAAATCGTGCATTACGTCGATTCGCAAATAGGTACGCATTATGCATCTCGTTTAATTAGCCGATTGATTATCGAAAAATCGGAGGCCTTTCATTATTCGAAATTTAGCGCAAAGCTTCGAACAGTAAAGAAAGAATTGAATTATCTCCCACAACGCTTAGACAAATTCTATTTCTCAGTTTGGAAACTGAGTTTTTACTTTTTTACATTTTTTGAAATGTCTTCTGAGTTTCGTCTACTCTTTCAATATTCATTTTGAAACACGGAAAAAAACCCAAAATCTTGGATAGAAACGCGCCTTTGATTTAAAAGGAATTGTTGCCTGCCAACCACGCCGGTTCCGCATTCTTTTTTCTCCTCTTTAAACATTTCTCGATGTTATATTCTTTTTTTTTTAAGATCTCAATCGATTTACATATCGATTTTAATTCCGTGAGAGCGCGGACACAACAATTTCATTATGCCCCCGTGGCCGAGCGGGTCACGGAATTCAAAACGTGGCGAGGAATTCAGTCGTATGATTAACGCGCGCACCGACCGTATTGTCACGTGCGGGGGCATGCATCCCTTTCCGAGGTGCACGCCGGGATCGATATAGTCCGCCCGGAGAAAATGACCATCGCGAGAACTCATCCGTTGAGAAAACCCCCCTGAATTCGTTAACATTTTTAGCTTGATATCAAAAATCATTTTTCCGACCAACATATTCTCATCCGTACAAAACATTCAATAATTGACATTTCGAAGACCTGTCAATTTTTTTTTCAAGAATACCAAAAGGATCCAAAATAACGTTGCCGTGAAAGATCCAGATTGCAATGTCAAGTCAAAGGTGACTTTCTTAAAAATTTAATGTCACGTGATATTGGTGTCCCTTCGCGTTTTTTTCGCGTATTCGAGAAAAAAACACATTGGTGAATTAAGAAAATTTTAATTTAACCCCTTGCAGTTGAAGGTGATCGACCAGAAATGTTCGTTAATCTAAAGAAAACAACACCGTGTTATTTTAACTCTCTCACAGACTTGAATTAGAAAACAAGCACTTCAAGTAACAATTGCGAATTAAACACGGCTGAAGTGTTGACATCGCAGTAGTTTTCTCTCAGTTTTCAGAGACTTTCTTCCGTTAAAGAAGAGTTACTGTTTTGCGTAACTAGTGCATTTCGACTTTAGAATCTGCAAATCGCGTATATAAAATAAAAAAGAAACATCCAAAAGTAACGCAAGCTACAAAATATTTAACGATCCTTGATCCAGTAGATCAAAGGCATGTCAGACGCAATGCTGGCAAGATTGACAATATAATTTGCAGATTGCAAGCAAATTGGCAGTCAATTTTGGCAACGATTCTCCTTTTCTCGACAGATTTTGCTACTGGAGTTAAAAGACACGTAGATGTGCAGTTAATTAACTCATTCAAGTTTCGAACACACTTTCAACTACATCCAGCTGCATAACAGAATTAGTACGTCGTCGGTATCGATCGCATAATAGCATCGAATGCCTGCGAGGCGAGTGAGAGAAAATTAGTGCGGCGTTAAGTACCTTATCATAAATGTCTTTGATGTGCCGGGCTTTGCGCGCAAGAGATTTATGATTCGCGAGCGAACGTTCGAATCGAGAAACGTGCCGATCTGTGAAACTTAATGTTATTGTAAAGTTAAAGAGTCTATTTCCCCGAAACAGAACCGTGGCAAGGACATTCGAAGTCCAATGCGATAGCGTTTTTACAAGAAAAAACATTGACACTAATGTAAAATTAGGTTGATGTTAATATTTTCAAAGAATATTTAATATTTTAGGAAGAAATTAGTAATTACATAAATATTGTAAGAATTTTTACAAGAAAAAACGTTGATACTAATGTAAAATTAGGTCGATGTTAATATTTTCAAAGAATATTTAATATTTTAGGAAGAAATTAGAGTAATTACATAAATATTATAAAAATTTTCTCTCCTTCGCACTGACGAAAAATGTCACTTTTTGTTTTTATTAGTGTTCAACAACGGTGCGAGGAATGTTGGTCAGTTTTTGACTAGTACATTTTTGACATGTAACCTTTTTACGACATTATGTTCTTTATTTAGATTAGCGTTATTTAAAAAATTAATTAAAATATAATAATAATAAATTACAATACAATAATCGTCAGAAATAAATATTGCTTCTGTGACAAGAGCGCACGTAAAACGTGTGCGATTTTAAATATTGAATATCTCAAACGTGATGTAAACAAAATGACGTGAAATTTTAACTGCAAATATTTGCCAATTGCAAGAAATATAATTATCAAATTTGACGCAATTTATGAACATATTGAGTGAATAAATTCTCCTTTGTAGTTTCACTTGGCGCACACACAATCGCGAATTACTTCGACCCGATTTGATTATTTCGCTGTTTGTTTCTTTCTCTGATGTGTCGGAAACTCGCGCCGTTTGCATTGTCTTCTTTCGAAACTCTCTCTCGCTGAGTCGATGAAACAATCTGTGAGAATTACACGTGTTCTACGTCAGTACGGCGCGCAAATGAGAAACCTTGAATGTCGCCGTGCAAAAGTTTCGTTGCACAAATTTGTCGATCAATGTGACACATATTAGACGTCGTCGATTTTGAGAGCAGTTCCACGAAAGAAGATTTTTGAAAAATGCGCTCGTATACTTGCGAAACAAGTCGCGTTTTAAGTAATATACTTTCAATAATATACTTTCAACTCTTCAACAGTTTAATTCTGCGTTTAGTCGTGCTCGATTCGCCGTCGTTAATTGCGACAAACGATCGCAAAAAGAAATTAATTTTGGGAAATTATTTTTAATTTGAATAAATCAAGTTTTTATCGCGATGATTTCGAAACAAAATTCACAGAGAGGTTGTTTCCGCATACACGAGATCCCGAACCGAGCATCGGATATGGATTTTAAATTTAATTCTGAAAATATTTTCATTAAAATATTTTTAATTTAATTTAGACTCTTTATGACCAGTTTTTTTTATTTTAGTTTGTTGAACTTGAAGTCTTTTTAATATTGAATTTAATTTTGTTTTAAGAATTATAATGTGTAATTTTCATTTTGAAAAATATTTCGCACTTGGCTTTAACCGCGGCCTCTTATCGTTTCTCTCTTACGTAATTGAAATGAAGGAAACACAAGAAAGACGTGAACGGGGCACCACTCACCGGTCTGGCCTTTCCCTAAAGTCTTTTCCAACCGGTAAGGACCGACGTACTGATAGGTCTCCTGGGTGTTGGACCCAACGGGACTCTCCTTGCCCTGCATCGCCGCCGAGCCGCTAATTTCCTCTTGGTCTGCCAGATTGAATGGATAATCTATAGACACCGCTGATAATTTTCTTTTTTTCCTCTTCTCTCTTTCTATCCTCTCTCTCTCTCTCTCTCCTTCACTCTTCCTCCCTTAAAAATCGTAGTTATACCACTTTCTCACGAGATCCGACGATTCGCTGCGCTCCACCGCGATTTTACGCAGCATTATTTCACTTGTCACGTGACACACACACAAACGGACTACGATTTTCCGAATATAAAAACAAATCTTTCGGCAATCATCAAAATTTGATAAAATATATATATATATATATAAATCGTCTTCCGCGTGTCTCTTTATCGCGTCTAGTTTTTTTTTTGGTTTCATTCGGGTGACAATTCGGCGACAACCGACGACATCGCGCGCACGTCAAACGTCAGTTCGTCGTCATTCGTCCATTCCTTTTTGATCATGATCGTGCGTGTGTGTGTAAACGTACGTACGTTGTTAGATTTCGCGCACAGAGAGATCATTTGCGAGAGTCAAGAGGCTCGCGTGTATATCGTCGCCCTCCGCTCGACATTAAAATCGGGAACGATGCGAAATCGCGTACATTGAACGCGGTAAGACCCCCGCACGAACTGACTACCCCCAAAGAAAGGCGGGTAATACTTGTCGACTTCAACCCTCAAATAGCCCTCCGGGCGGAAACACACACACATTCACGCGTGTTGCACTCTCGCACACGATCGTTCTTTTATCTTTGGCGGATGCGTCTTGGGGATTCTTTTCATGTTGCCTCTTTGACCGTGTACTGATAAGACCGCCATGCCTCGGGAACGCTTTGAACAGGGACGATTACACCCGACAGTTCGCTCATTTGAATTAACGAGGCATCGAGCGTACGTGGTGTGCGCACATATAGACGATGTATTATCGATGCTCGCGAAGATGCCTGCGTAAGTCGATCGTTGCCGGCCTGAAGAACCACCTCGCGGACACGAAGTCGGTCGCCATTGTGATTTCAAGGGAGCCAGCACACCCTCCCCGTCCAAGACGAAAAATCGGTCGGTCGTTCTTTCTCTCTCTCTTTCTCTCGGAGCTCGGCGGCTCTCGAATCCCGACGATGTATCCCGCGATCGTCGCTGCGTGCGCTCCAACTCGCTATTTCACCGGCTACGCGAATCGATTTCGTTCGAGCGCTCGAGAAGCGACGAGACTTTATTACAAATTCGGAAGTTTCTCTGAACACGTCGGTGTTGCTTGCCGCCGATCGCGCGAGCGATTTATTACGCGCCAGCGATGCTTTCCCCGCGAAATCTTTCTGTCACTTTCTGATTTCCGCACGCGTCAATGTCGCTGCAGCGATAAGCGATCGGCGACAGAGGATTGTGCGAACGAGAGAAACCGCTGTGTCTCTCCTCGTCGTCTTTCACGTGATTGGGGCGCGATTCGTACAAGTTCTCGCCTCTTCCTCTTCTTGCGTCTTTTTGACCCTGACTGAAATTTTCTCTCGCTGTCAAACCGCCCCACGTATTTCCATTTCAACCGATGAAATTCAGCCCCAGTCTTACAGAACTGACGACAAACTACCACGGCGCTCCCAGTTTCGATTACGTGCCGAACACACAGGGGATGGTTGGTGCGCGCGCATCCCCACGCCCGCTACAACACTGAGAAATCTCTTCCGCCCTCTGCGCGCATAGAGAACCACCACCGACAACGCGCCGGGAGGGTGTCAGATGCCCGACTCTGGAAAACGTGGCGGAAAGAGAGCCCGAGGTGTCTACCTTTGAGGTGAAAGCGCGGGGGTGGCGTCGCCGGCCACCCTGCCGTCGGTACAAAGGCCGTCGTCATTGGTTCATATCTAGACTTTCTTCATGGCTCAATGAATTGGCCGTTTCTATGTGTGGGAGGGTCGTTTATTTTTTGTTTGTGTCTTTTTTTGTTTCTGTCTCACCCTTAAAAACTAATTTCTTGTCTATAAGACCAAGTGCCAAGATGGCACGTGCGAAATATTTTTCAAGTGCGAATTAATATAAAATTAATATTCCAATTTGAATTACAATTTAAAAATCTAAAGATGCTTGGTTACACGTGTGTGTGGAAGCAATCCGATTTGTTTCCCGGCAAAATAAAAAAAATCATTCGAAAAAAGCCACAGTCAAAATCAATTCCTTGTTTAATTTCTTATTTGACTACTTTTTGGTTTTACATTACTTACAATTAGTTGTGTTTAAAAAGAATTTCGTAAAAGAAAGGTACAAACACTTTTCACAAATATATTTTATACAATCGTAAAAATATATGCAATCTTACAATTTCTTATATACTTACATATGATGCAGTCCGGTTTCTTAACGTAATTATACAAGAATCGATCATTATACAATTTATCGGTGTACAATTATTTATAGGACATATAATAATAATTTACGCACACACGTAAAAATATTTTACATCATTATAATTGCGTACA
>QVOB01019361.1:0-25210 GCA_014839585.1 Pseudomyrmex concolor | reverse complement strand
TATACAATGCGTAATATGTTCTTTATAGTATCCCGTAATAAGTGTAGACGGTTGGGTCAATATAAACGATCCAATAAGTGGGAAATTTTGCGGAGAACTGTTCGCGCTGGTTGCACTCGGTACTGCGGAACAAATTGCGTCGCTAGAAATGTCAAGAGGTCTGAGAAACACCAGTATCGTATCGCGAACACTTTGTAGCCATCAGTGCCATGTGTCGGACAATATGAAATATGAAATGACTCGCCATCAACAGAATTCGCAGTCGAACGTTTCTGAGACGGCGAATCTCAACTCAGGTCCGTCCACTTGTGATAATTTCGTTTATCACGGTTATAACACGCCCGATCGAGATTTGGGTTTTGCGGATCACAAAACTCAAGAGAGTCAGACAGACATTTCGAGTCTTAAAAATGTTGCAACGGACAGGAGCCCGGTGCAGGAGGAAACTGCGTATACGAAACATTTGGCTTTGCATACTTTGGTCGATCGTTTGGCCAATGTGTTGCACATTAATAAAAGCAACACAGATCAGTCGGCTCAAACAGAAATCAGCAGAGATGATCAAACGGATGTAGGCGCTACCGAGGAATTACGTTTGAATATGTTAAACAGTAACAGCAATAGTAATCTCAATGACGACAGCAACAGCTGCAGTCCGGGAAACAATTTTCAACCTACCGAGATGTACAGAAGCGTCGGCGTTGGCGCGGAATACGAAGAATCGAATCAACAACAGAACGCTAACGGTTATCACAATTTCTCTCAGTCGTTTATTACGGAAGAAAACACAGAGAAAGAGGAATCGAACACTAACTGCGATGGTTCTTTCTTCCGATCTGTTGTTGAAATCGAGTGCGCGTTGCATTTGCCAAAGATCGAGGGTCCAAACGAACTGCTGGAACCGAGCACATACGTAACCTTTCAAGATCTATCTCACAAACGCGATCATGGCGATCAATCAAATTCGTACGTGACGACAAATGTGTTTCGACACAGTTGCAATCCAAAATGGAACTGGAGATGCGATGCGAAATTATCGACGGATTTACTTTTAAACGTACGTAATTCTTTTGATCACACGTTGTACAAATTTACATTGCAGTTTTTTTTTTTTTTATATTTGTGATATTTTTTCAGAATCAGAAAAGACTAATTCTCAAAGTGTGGCACCTGAACGATCCAGACGCATCCGCCGAAATCAATTTAGAAAAAGATACTATAATTGGCTTTTCCGCCATCGATCTCTCGGTCCTGATGGCTGGATTTCCCATGGTATCCGGATGGTTTCACATCATGGACTTGACCGGAAAATGTAACGGACAGATTAAAGTAAGTTCTCACAGCTTCTAAACAGTTCTTCTTCCGATCAAAGTGTCTCGCGTGCACGCGTAAATATTTTAATTTTTTGATTTCAGATAAGTATCACACCTCTGGACAGTTTGTTACCGCTAAGAAAATTAGCATCAGTCGCTGCTAATAATTTATCAAAGTGCGGCAATTTGTCGCAAACAATCAGGCCGTATCAAGCGTCGTCTTACGGCAATGCAGAGCCAAACAGTGTGCATCAAATGGTATCGTATGTAAGCCACAATAAAGACAGATTTGTACAAAATGATCATAAGCCGAATGATTTTGTAGCAGACATTGGTCACGGTTTAGAAGACATTTCTATGTCTTTTTTATCATCGTCATTAAAGTAAGTGGTACACAGAAATTTTACATGTGTAAAAGTAAAATTTATATATTTGTCAATTTTAATCGCTCATCGATACTTGTTACAGGCAAAAATTAACCGAACTAGATCAGATTACGAAACGTTTGCAATCACGTTTGCGCGATGTCACGAGCACGGCTTTCGAGGATGATATTGACAACGATTTCGACATGATCGAACTAAATAGTGACAATGAGAATACTGACGACAGAAACGAGACTACCGACGACAGAAACAAGAAAAACGACGAGAATTCGATACAGCAGCGTGCAGTTTCCGTTTACCCCGCTAACGAAACGTCGCAGGTGGCACAACAATGTAAAACGCAGATTGCTCGAAACACTGTAAATAGCGAAGAAAAACAAGTTACTTGTACCAGCGCGACTAATTCACATTTCGAGCCGTCGTCTAATCAATGTAAAGCCGTGAGTTCCGAAGCGACCGATCCTAAACAATGCTCCAACGCGCACTTCGGTCAACATCCCGGGTATTATCACAATCAGTACAGTTCGACTCGTGACTATCTATCGTACGGTAACAGCGCGGAATATCCGGTGCGAGGTACCAGAACGCACATAAATCATCTGCTTGACAAGCTCTCGTTGGATCTGCCACCTAGACTGACCCCGGAAATGGACGTACCGATGAAGAAAGATATTCTACAGTTGTTCGCGGCTTTGCGGGAGCACAAGAACAATTCGCAGGTTCAGGACAAGAGCGTTCACACCGTCAGTAATTGCTCGGTGCCCGCGCAAATTAATAACAACACGGACGAGCGGCACGTTTATTCTCACGCGAGCAATTCTGTAATCGCGTCCGACATCAGCGAGAGCACTCCTAAATCGTCCGAGGAGTCGCGACAATCGTCCAGCAGAATATCGACCGTGATACGCGAAGAATTGGTCGCTGAAGAAAACAACGACAGTGTGAATTGTGACGAACTGACGACGTATTTGTTAACTTCCAACATACGTCACCTGGATCTGGACAACATAATTAATCCGCTTCTCTATCAGCACTTGATACCGGATCTGCAAGTTTCGTCGGTCGCGTCGCCGGAAGTCGAAGCCGTGAAGCAACTGGATAATCGATATTCGAGAAGTTTCAACGCGGCTATTCAATGTGGCACCAAGATCGATCGTTCGACAAGAGATGACGACGTCTCATCTCGCGTAGACGCGCAAACGAACAGACGGACGAACGTGTCGGAGTCCGAGGAGGGAAACACCGAACTCATTTCCTCGACATCTTCGAGCGCGTCGGAGAACGCGAACGAGAGCATCGACATCACCGTCATTTACAAATCCACGAACGAGCTGATGCTGAGTAACAATGCGGGATCGTCTTCGTCAAACGAATTGTTCGACAAATTGTTTATACAGCAGGCGAACGAAAACGGCAAAATGGAAAATTGTTCCGCTGTATCGGAGCTGTCTTTTCCCGGAGCGTCGAGACAAGCGCCCGAAGGTGGGAACCCCGTGGAGGAGGTCAAGAAGCCGGTAGTGTCGAAGCAACACGACACGCAAGATGACACATCCTAACCGACTGAAACGCACGTTTTGATTCTTACACATTTGTAATTAAACTTAAAGATATATATATATATAAAAGTAATTTATATATTTATATACATTTTAACAAAGAGAGAGTGCAAGTTTTATAAATGATGACGAGAATACTTTAAACCAGAGCCGGCCGGAGTGTTTGCACTTCAGGGCGACGAGAGAAGTGGGAACGTGATAATAAGATAAAAACGTCGCAATCAATGTCCGGAAGTCCGCGAACTCCGGCTGGCTTCGTTTTAAAACTATATCACGATAGATTTTCCAAGATAAATTAATTGTTGGTATTTCATATAAAGTTGTACCTTGTCTTTTAAGTAATCTTAAGGTTTCGTGCTAAAATTTTTCTGTTTGTAAATTTAACATTTACATGGATATTTGAACCAATTGTAGCGATGGACTCGAACTGGCCTCGACACACACACACACACACACATCTATGCATCACAATAAAACTTACCGACTTGAGTAACCGACGACCTGTATATAAATAACGATAAATAAATATTGATTACAGTTGCTTCAGAATACCTCTCTAATGTCTGAACAAATTTAAAAAACGTAGTATAAACACATTGTTTTTTAAGAATGAAATAAACTCGATCCATGTAAAAGAAAATGTTTATACATGTGTATATGCGACATATTATATTAATTGCAGAAAAACATCATTAGATAGTCAAATTGAAAGAAAGATTTTTCTTTACTTCGATTTGATTTAATCCTTCAAGTAAGCTGAGAGATAAGCCTCTCTTCTATTCCACTGGTTGACCGTAGAGGGTGGCATCAGCCATATCTTCGCGTCGCTACCTTCGTGAACGTGAAAATGTGAGCAATCTCTTACTTGCTACAAGAATCACAATCTAATTACATTACACGTGTGTGTAATATTTATTGTAAGAATTGATCTCTGAACGTTTACGCGAAATAACTTGAGTTCCTTCCTCTTAAATTTTACTTGGCGTTGAAACTCTCTCGTCATACACGTTCGACACAAGAAAATCTTGTCGTTCAAATGCCAATAATCTCCCGTGGGTTTTGTCTTACACACGTCGCAAGTGTCCGTGATTCGGCGGCAACACTTGAGATCGACGCCCAATTGCATTTTAACTCTACCGCCGAAACTGTTCTCATAGGTGATACCTTGTATCTTTTTGCTTACGTACATCCCGGGTCTGAAGCGAAACTTGTGTTTACTTGTGATCGAATACATTGTCTTATTTACAGAACCCTTTGTACCCTGGATTGTCGTCGGAATAAAGGTATCTCCGTTTGCTAAAGGACGCGAGTGGACGTTTGTGTGATTTGATTTTAGTAGGAAATTGAGGGAAGTAATCCATTGGCGATGGATAACTCTCTGTGTGAGCGACGGGTTTAGCGAATCGAGCTAGACCACTGTACCCCTTGTTGCTAATACTGTGAAGACACGGCTGAATTGAAAGAAATCGCGCAAATTGTAAAAGTGACATGTGAAATACACGCACGTGTATTTAATATATAAAACAAATAACAAAATGTACATATTTGCACCTTGGTTTTGACTGCATTAAACGATTCCAAGACATTGTAGGAGCCAGGTCCTACGTTGGGACGATCTTCTCCGATGTGATACCTCATAAAAGGACTCATACCTTTCTTCGAGGTGTCGCGTGGCTTCCCAGAACCGAAACATATCTTCTGCTTCTCTGGTTTTTCTATTATATGTTCGAAATCTGCACAAGATAAGAAAAAAATTCAAATAATTTAAAAAAATTCTCAATAGAAAGAGAAATAGAGATGAATCATGGAAATTTACCTTCCATGGAAGCCAAGTTTATTTTGACGTGCATTTTGGACGGAGAAAAATATCTTAACGAATAAGCAAGCGATTAATTAGAATTTCCAGAGATACTCTCCTTGATTTTTACTCCGCGCATCTCTCTTTCGTCAACAAAAAAAACAAACTTGAAAAACAAATTCCACTGGGTTTATATCAGCGCCCTCGCGCGCCCGGCGCACGCGCATCGCATTTAATATGCACGCGCCAACGGAGTCCTCACTCAATATTGTTACTCCGAAAATACAAAATAATTTTTACGGATAGACGCGTGGCGTTGATTTTTACTCTGAAATGAGCGAAATAACATGTTGTTTTTGCGAGGGTGTACGCCGGACGCGCGCGACAAATACGAGACGAAATAAATGCCATGAAGCGAACGTCAGGACAGGAAGCGGCGACAACGCCGTCACTTGAGCAACATAGTGTCGTCAGTCGCCACAGGTCGATGGTGTTGTCCGTACAGACGGTCCGTTGGTGGCTGTGCTCGTCTCGCGATGCGTCCACCGACGTGTGTTTCTGCACATGGCCGTGCCGCTCGACGGGTTTCTACACTGCTCCGCGGTTTTCAGCGATCCGCCGCTGGTAAATGTTCGTTTTTTTATCAGTTTTCACGCCACGTGAACGGAAAACCCGCGTTTCTCGCGTAAAAGCACGTGTAGGACCGAGTTTTTGCGGTAATTAATATATATTTGATCGATGAAAACGAGATTCGCGGGGGTCCACACCACAGCGCGTTGCATCGTCTCGGTATTGGCGCCGCAACGCGAATTTCCTCGACGTTCGACGCTCTTTTCGTCGTGAATAATCGCTTCTCGTGCGATTTTTAACAAAAAACATTCGCGAAAGTGTGATCGGGCGTCGATTTAATTGTCGCGCAATATTCAAGGACATCACGACAAACAACTCGAACTCTCTATAGGACCATCACGGTCTTTCTTATTCAATAACGATATTCATCATTACACTTCGTGCAACAAAAAAAGCAATTAAATCTCTGTCTAACGGTTTACAACTCTGTTTTTTTAAAGCAGTGTCTTTTCTCTTGTGCACAGTAGTGCAATGATTTTTCTTAATGCAATTTATTCTATATATATTTCTGTTCTTTTTTTAAAATAATGAATATAAGCTTCACTAAATATAACACTAAATATAACGTGTCTGTTAGTTGTTTATATAAATTTTTCTCAGAAAACAATTTGTCTTTTCACAGAATTGTATTACATCATACATCCACCATGACTACATCCTCAGAAGATGTCCTGATGCAAGTGAGCCAAGTGCGCTATAAAAAAGGAGATGGCACCTTGTATGTGATGAATGAACGAATAGCATGGATGCTTGATAACAGAGACACTGTATCTGTCAGTCATAAATATGCAGATATTAAATGTAAGATATTGAATTTTATAGCCACAATATATATGTAAATATTCTATAGATATATAAAACAGTTATAAAACAGTTTCTATGAACATATAAAACATATAAAACAGTTTCTATGAAAAGTATATGGTGCGGCGCAACACTATGTTTCAAAATCCAAACTGTTTTTCTTTACAGTACAAAAGATATCACCTGAAGGAAAATCAAAGATACAATTGCAGGTGGTATTACATGATGGCACATCATCTACATTTCATTTTGTAAATAAGAATGGACAAGAGGCACAAATTAAAGATCGTGATGATGTAAAAGAATTGCTACAGCAGCTACTACCAAAATTTAAGAGAAAAGTTAACAAAGAACTGGAAGAGAAAAATAGGTACAAAACAAAATGTGTTTCGTATTAATTAAAAAAAAAAAAAAAAAACACGAACATAAGTAATAAGTTTATTAATTGCACACATCTTGTTTCAGAACTCTCCAGGAACATCCTACACTGCTTCAATTGTATCGTGATCTTGTTATCACAGAAATTATATCATCTGAAGAATTTTGGGCGCAACATGCTGCAGAATATACGCAAGCAAAAAAGACTCAACGCCAAGACATAGGTGTTAATAGTGCTTTTCTTGTAAGATATCTTTTTTATAATTGAGTTTTTTCCTTATTCAATGCATAAATGACCAGAATTGCCACAATGATGGATCAATGTAAATTATTCCAGGCTGATATCAAACCACAAACCGATGGCTGCAATGGATTAAGATACAATTTAACCGTCGATGTGATAGAATGCATATTTAAAACTTACCCAGCTGTAAAAAGAAAACATCAGGAAAATGTGCCTCACAAGATGTCAGAATCTGATTTCTGGACAAAGTTCTTTCAATCGCATTATTTTCATCGAGATCGTATCAATGCTGGGACCAAGGATCTCTTTACCGAGTGTGCCAAAATAGATGATCAAGAACTTAAAAAGGACCTTCAGTCTGGGATAAACGATCTTTTGGTGGATCTCACTTCCTTTGAGGATCAAACGTTGGACGAGAATTATGGGAGCGCTTGCACTAAACCTGATAAGGCATCGGGAAATATTGTTCATCAAAATATGATCAAGAGATTCAATCAACATAGTATAATGGTTATGAAAGCTAGCACTGCCAAACAGTCGACACAACAAGTCAATCAACCGCAATTAAATGGATCTTCACCCTCTGCAAGTAAAGTCACAGTTAATGAAGTGGATGATGAACCAAAGAATAAAAAGGTATATTATACATTTCTCTCTATGTTAGACATTTACAATTCTACACAACTGGGAAAATTTATATAAATCTGATTTTTTTTGACATATCTTTTACAGCGTAGAATACAGGAGAAGATAACTTATGATGATCTCGACACGAGCTGTGACGTAAATATGAATAACAGAGCTCCATTGAATCTAACGCAAAAAGACAGATATCTGCATGGACCTGTACCAGGAAGTGGTAACACAGAACCAACTTCTGAAGAACTAATTGTTACATTGAGCCATTTGAAGAAAGAGGCTTCTGGATGGGTATCTGGTAACACTTTGCCGCGGCAGGCAATAACGTCCTTAGTTAGTCCAGCTGCAGCAGTATCGGTTTTAGGTGAATTAACACCTGGTGGATCTTTAATGAAAGGTTTTAGAGAAGAGAGTCTTGGACGTAAGTATATCGATTCTTAAATAAACTATCTCTATATTTTTTTCTGCCTTTTTCTATCAATATGAAGCTGATACATGTACTTGTTCGTACAGAATTAATACCAAAGGAATTAGAGAAAGAATTACGTAATGTATATGTATGCGCATGCGAATTGTTGAAACACTATTGGCGAAGTTTTCCTCCGACAACACCGCAGCTCGAGGAAAAAGCGATAAGAATGCACGCAGCTTTACATAAGTTTCATTCTGCTAAATTAAAGCCTTTTGAGGTAAGTATTTTTTACAATACTGTATATCACAACAGACTTCTGTATTATATAGTATTTGAAATTTTTTTCGTCTTGCCCCATAGGATCGTGTACAAAGAGAATTTTCTCCAGTCAGTCAACACTTGACGAGTCATTTAAATCAATTGCTAAACACTGCGTATAGGAAATTTGCCATGTGGCAACAGCGGAAAATGCAAAAGAGGTAGCCGTTTGTTAAAATCTCTTAAAACAACAGCAACAAAAACAACAATATGTGTAAAACAAAGCAATATTGATTAAGCAGATATTGCATTTTATAATGTTACCGTCATTTAGATATTAATCCTCGGACGGTGGATCCTGGATCCAAATTTTAGTTTGAACTCAAACTAAAAGTCTCTCACTTTTTCATGTTCCTAGGATATAATATACTGAATTTAAAAAAAAAAAAAAAAAAAAAAAAAAGACTTTTATACGCATTATAATAATTCTAAGTTAGAGAATCTAAAAAAAAAAAAAACAATTTAAAATAGTATACACATACACAAATAAATAATATTCTATATATTTCAGAGAACAAGAATATATAAAATATTATTTTAGTTTTTAACTATTCTTTTAAATTGAAGTTTAAGCTATTCTCTACCGAGCTATTCTCACACAAGAGAATATGTGTGAACATGACATCCGTCGCAGTTTCGTTTATATTTATTATTCGTACAAAGCATCTTCCAAGAATTTGAAATCTATTTTTCGACTATTTTCCCATACGCTACGAGCTATAATAAGATGACACTTTTGTTTGTCAACTGTTTGCTTCGTGTTGTCTTCATAATTTTCTCGCGCTATTATAAGCGAAGTTTTTTAACTTATCGATTGATTTTAATATGTTCAAGACGTCCAACGTCGTTTAGACATTGCATGACCCCGTGCAATGCTGAGTCATCGTCTCGAATGTATTAATCGCATTTCCTTTGCGCGACAAAGTACACGCATAAAACGATTGATCAATCAATAAATTAAAAAGCTTACTTTACCGTATTGATTAAAATACGGTAAAGCAAAGTCTTGATACTACGCGATAGCGCGAGAGGTGAGAAAACGCTTCTTTTTTCAAGTTACATAAGATATAATGACTATTGCTTATAAGTCTGAAAGGTGAAGGTGGGTTTGAATGGATTTGGGTCCGCTGAAAAAAAAAAAAAAAAAAAAAAAAAAAAAAGAAAAGAAGAGAGACCGAGGAAAAAAACCAAAGCTATGCCAGGTCATATGTCCTGCGCTGCCACACGTACTGTTTATTTATTATATCGTTTATTGTAAAAGATTTATACCTGTTTTTGCGAAAATCATTAATTCTGATTCAACTGCAATTCCGATATACCGTATCCAGATTTGAGCTAGTTTCATACACATTGATTGCTTGAAAAAGAGAGAGAGAGCGTGCGTTTATTTAAACACTGATTTTTCAGAAAACAATGAGTTCGCAAATCTTTGCACTAAAGAAATAAAAAAAAAATAAAAAAAAAAAAAATCCGTAGTTGCACTACCAATCACTTGATGTCCGTGAACGCGACTGTTTTAAGTTCAATATTACATCGGGAGTCGCGCACGAGACGAGCGACTACATATTGTACGATATCAAAATAACTGTGATACCGCCACTGTACAGAATCAAGCTTCGTTAATACATACAATGTATTAACACATGTAATTTTCCTTTTCTCCCGATGTAACGTCTTCTTAATTAACGATCTGCATTGTGTTTTAAACGGGACAACGATCTTCGAATTGTTTACCACTTGTGTGATCTCTCTTCTGTTATTTAACGAGCGAAGATTAAAAACTGTAAAGTTTCTTGGTTGCAAACGATTGCAAAGAATCTCTCGAGAGACCTGCGTTTCTCTTCAAAGAAACAAATTTCAAAGTAATTAATTTTTATTTCGTTCCAAGGGCAGTGGCATTGGTATGCTTTGTATGATATCTGCGATATACTCAAACTAAGTGTCTTAATTGTTGAATCCTATTTGTCCCTTGTAATAATATTGATTAGGGCGATTTGCGAGTTTTTATGAACTGCCTATTCATCATCTCTACACACACATCCACACATACATTAGCAATAATTTGGCAGTTGTAAAATACAATTATAGATACAATATTACTCTATTTCAATCAATAAACATAATCGTACTCGCGTGTTATATGCTATTATGATTCTTTCTTACTAGGTAATAGGTAATTATAAATATATTCTTACATTTACGATCATATAATAAATGTTATTATATATTGTGATTATATATATATATATATATGAATTTTCAGTGTCACGCATATACGTAATGTACTCAAATTTTTTTTTTTTATCCCGGCCCTATTTATTATACGTTCATTGTTTCCCGGATTTTTAATTGAAACAAAGAAAAGCGAAGATTTTTATAAATATTATAGTAAAAATTGTAAGTAAAAATTTATAATTTTACTTAAAATACGTAATTGTAAAATTTTGTGCATCAAATGAAATTTATGAATTTTAAACAATAGTATATCTCTCGAGAAGTTGAATACGCAGAGTTTTTTCAAAATAAGTTTATAAAATACACGCAAAGTGTTTAACTACATACGTACGTGCATTTTAACAAGCAACAGGTTGCCGATGTTGCCTTGACGTTTCTCTTTATATACATTCGATAAAAGTTCATTGTTGGCGAAGTCAAAATTTTGTTGATAAAATCAACTCGCCTGGGCCGCGCGCAAACGTGATGATTTCCCGTGATTTACCTAAAACAGACGAAAGATGGCACGACTTATTGTTGACTAGAATCGAAATGGCAGCCAATAATGAGGCAGCGGTGTTATACGGTGCACAAGTATGGAACGTATAAATGTCGATGCGGAAAACTGCACCTGTAGACAATAAATAAATCCGCGCGAGAGAACGATGGATCGCCGCGACGTGCCCTAGAGCGGCATTCGGAATGCGCTCGTCCTGATGCGATCGCATGCTCGGACCATGTGAGCATAACTCGTTCGCTGTTCGATGATGCTGGTGCCGCCAGCGTATCGCATGTCGCGCGTTCGTAACTCGTGCTCCTGTAGCCATATTTACGGTATTATTCGCCGGGACGTGTCCGATAGTCTGGTGAACATCGCATCATTCCGCGATATTCGGTCGTATGGCTGTGCGTCTTTTAAAAGAATAGGATCGTCGTCATCGTCTTCATCATTGTTATTGTCATTGGCATCGGCATTGTTATCGTCATCTTCATCAGCAACAGCATCATCATCATCATCATCGTCGTCGTCTTCATCTTCGTCTTCGTCTTCGTTTTCGTCTTCTTCGTTGGAACTTGGTGGATCGCGGGAAATGCTCCCGCGCTGAATATGCGGCGATTGCTTCACGCTGTCTTGTTGTCGTTGGACGTACGGCACTCAGCGAACCGATTATTGTCATTATTACTGATTCCAGCTGAACGCTGTGGCACGGCCTCGACACACCGAGAAAAAGCCTCACAACCGAGTGATCCAGGATCTCTGCGATTGCTTATTGTCTCTTGCCCAAGGAAATCTCGATTCCACAGCGTTTCAGAAACGCCTAACAATCAGTCATTAATGTGCATTTTTTACTGTTGCTTCCTACTACATCTATTGTATGAAAAGTAAGTTGTATATTGAGGATTTTCTTACATTGTGTTTATGTAAATAAATGATAAAAAATGTAGTTATGCCTTTTGTGTTTGTTGACAAGATTAACAGACTGTTGCAATAGTTACTGCATTTTATACTGTGTTTTGTTTTTTTCTTTTAATATGTATCAGTTTATTTTATCTTATAATAGAATCTAAATGACGATATATAAAAATATTAATAAGTTCTTACATCAAACTACTGTTTAATAGTCCTGTTGCATTGTGCTCACAATGACTTCTTTAGAACATTATAGCTCTTGTTGCATGGATACAATTGTTTCTTTTTAAAGTAAGAATTCTTTAAGACCAATCATATCATATAATAATATATGACATGTATAGCTTCTCAGTTTATTAAAATATAAAAAAAATATGCTACACACATACACACAATTTGAGAAAATTGTAATTAATAAGTAATAATTTTGTTAGTAGACAATATTGAATTTTTATTTTATAAAATAAAACACATGTTGTATTTTTCAGATAAGATTGAGAGCTTTTTTCAACATGCTACAATAATTGGACAACTTTGTGAAAGAATATATACTATATATTAGAAAGAGTATATACTAAAAAAGTTGTCAGTGTAATCTACTGTAAAAATAGTGTAAATAAGTAAAGCATAACAAAGATGCGGATAGAATGTCACATAATAAGTATATTGGAATGTGTTTGACATTGTTCAGTGAGAGAGTTCGCTAAACTTTTACCAAGCAAGGCACTATAGTGCCTAGCTTGGGTAATGGATCCCGTTGGTTCCTGGTACACGTCCTATAATTGTCTTACCGGAGGCAGTACCACTGGAACATTTCAAGCCACATCACCAACTACAACCAGTGAAATTGTATCTCATCACGTAGTAACTGCCGCACAAGCAGTGCCATCAACGACTTCACAAATACTTTTACAAGCAGCCCATACATCAGCAACTCTGGCGGGTCAACCATCTCCTTTTAACCCTGGGGGGTTTTTATCTCCACCCCCTGTGGGTTACGACGTCTTTACGCCTCTGTTTCATCACAATAGCAAGCAAGTGCATTATGTTGCGGCTCAACAAAGACAAGTTCTTGTTCAAGCGCAAACAGCATCGGTGACAAAACAAAATATCACAACTGAATCCGATATACCTGCGTTAAAAGAAAATTATAGCATGGCGCATCAGCAGGCTCCGTTTTTCGAACAGCAGGGAACTTCGACATCGCCAACTTCAACGCTGGCCTGGACGCCACAGAACAATACGCAACTTCCAAGCCCTTTTGGCATTTTACCACACGAGAGTGTTGTACCGTCGTCTCCGGGTCCGCCTTCCACAAAAGCTAACAGCACTGGTTACGAAAACGCTTTCAATGCCCATTTCAACACAACGGCCATAAATAACATCAACACGTCTCAATTAACCAGCCCGTCTGCGTGTAATACCGATTTTAAAGCGTCGGGATGTCCGGCTGACGCAAAGAAGTCAGTCAATGTGAGATCTCAGTCGCCTACTGTTAACGCAAAGTCTCCACTAGTTTCCACTTCACAAACCAGTAGTAATCAAACGTTCTTTTATCAAGTTCCGACAACTTTTAATTCTGAAACTTTAACAAACAGTTATACGGCCGCTGGTAACGGGAGCCAATCTACTGCCAGAAACGGAAAAGTGCAGTCGTCGATGCAGCATCAGCAATCGTGTATCGTGACGACACCGAGCAATGCTACGGGAAAAGAATACAGAATACTGCAGTCGCCTTCAAGGTCAACCGCTTCAACAATTTTTTTGAACACTTCCACGGGGTCGGCTTCCGCGATCGAGGATAAGCAGGCAACTCGCAACAGTGGTTTCACGTCAACGCCGAATAAAGCGACTGTTGCCACCACTCAACAGAATATCCAGACAAAGACGCAGAATAAGATTTATTCAGACTTGGGGAGCCACGGAGTCGAGCACCGGAGAAACGAGCAACAGGGACATGATACCAGCCAATCGTCTCCGATTAGCTTCTCTATTATGGATAATCGCAGTTTAAATTATGCAGCGAGTAATACTGCGAATTGCAACAACAACAGTGGCAAGCTCACGAGCAACCAAAGAACATCGTCCAACAGCAATTTACAATCCTCACATTCTCAGCAGCAGCAGCAGCAAACGTTTCACGTTTTGAATCAACAACAGCAACCACAAACTACTTCTTACAGACATTATTTAGGAGGATCAACAAGCGATACGGAATATCATTCAAACAGATCAAAATCTGCGACTTCGACGGATTCTGCTTACTCTTCCAATACCTCAACGCAGAATGGACCCGATTGCAGTGTCGTTGTTCCACGACGACCGAGTCCTTTGCAAGCTCATTCGCAAGCCAGTCCGTTGGGACACGTTCCGAGTCCGGCGTATCCTATGTATAACAGTCCAATGGCGACCATGTCGTCACCGTCACCGTTGCAACAACACGCCGAGAACACCAGCAGTCAGTGTGCCAGTAACACATCATACAAAGGTGGGGTGCAACAAGTCACTCCGCCATCGCCTCTGGACGTCACCATTTCCAGACCGGCGTCGCAAGGACAGGTCGCGTATTCGTCAGTGATCACACGGGCATTGGGAACCGCGGAAAACAACAAGGCTACTTACAATGTGGAGAGTAAAACGTACGATAGACAGCAGCAAGACTTTTCGCAGAAGCAACAAGCCTGTTGGGAGAATGACAACAGGCAGACAGTCAATGGCAACAGGAAGTTCTCGACCACCGTGTATAGCGGCACGAACACAGCCACCGGCGCTGACATAAGTGCGCAGAATCTGCAGCAAATACAAAGGCTGATAAACGTGTCGGAAAGACAGACACAACCTTATTTCGAGGCCACTCCAATGCAAGAACACTTGAACAGTTGCAGAGGAGACCCGATGACCGTTGTGAAAAATTTGCAAACGCTGCAACAGGGCTCTTGTGAATTGCAACAGCACGCCACTACTGTTCTGACCGGCACGACGACGGAGCAGCAAAAACAGGCTGAGGAACGACAAAAGGCTGATTGCGCTAACAAGAAGAGGAAAAGTTTGGACAAGAGCGGACCGATATCAAACGAGATCGCGGGTGGCGCGACGATGACGGAATACCTCAACAGAGTGCCTCCGCCGGCACATCACAATGCCTCAAATCAACAACAGCAGAACGGTTATTTCGACTTTGAACGATGGAATTTATCCGCGCCACATCACAAGATGTTTCCTTCCGCGTCCAATGCGGCAGGATGCATGTACAGTTCTCAGTCGTCGTTACATCACTCGGGCAATTTTGTCGGCACTTCGGCTCACCAACACCAATCGTTATTGGTGTCGCATCATCCACCACCTTCCATCACGTACTTCCCGGCTTTCCATATTCCCGCGGGTCATCATCCGCACCATCCGCACGAGTTTCAGTCTTCGATTGAGATAACGCCGATAGGATACAGCGAAAACAACGCGAATCAGAACGCCAATTATAATCAAGAGATCAGAGACGACCAGCCTAAAGTGATTGTTCCTAATATCGAAGAAGAGCTGGGCTTTCTTCAGCAGGATCAACAATTAATACAGAGCATGAATCAAATGAACAAAGATCTCAAACAACAATCCAACAGGGACCACAACGCGGGATTTATGACGAGCTATTTGAAGTTTTTGCACGGTGAAAGAGATCCTTCACCACCGCCCGCTATTCGCGGTGGCAGGAAAGCAACGTGGAACAGATCAAAGCCGTACATACCGGGTAAACCCACGGAAGGTTCGGCTAACAGTGACCCTGTCAGAAAGGAGAAACCGACGGCGACTAAGGAAACCTCAGTCAAGGAAACACCGGCGATAGATTACGCCAACGATCCTAGATATTTCCCACTGCCGAAAGAAAGAAAGAAACCTAACTTCGATTCAAGCGATGATGGATTTACCAGCGACGATGACTTTCTGTTTCCTCCTAAGAAAACAGAGAAGAAAGTTCAGAACACAACTACTACGAATAACGTCGAAGTTGTTCCTGTAAAACCTGAAGGAAAGCGTAGAAAAGGCCGGCCTATTAAGCCTGGTGGGCCTACGGATAGGAAGAGAAGAGCTGCTGCTGCAGCAGCAGCAGCGGCGGCGGCGGCGGCAGAAGCAGGAGGAGGAGGAGGAAGAGGAGCAGAGAAGAAGTCTTCGAAGAAAAGCGAAGAAGGTAAAACAACAAACACTTAGACATTTCACATATGATAAACTTTATATCTGTTACTTAATACAATTGTAAAACTGTGGATGTATTTTGCAGCGGATCCTTTAATTCTCCCTCCTAGACGCGAGATGTCGAGGAGGAAAGCGAAGGAGAAAACTTCAGTGAAACAATATTTGGAGAGACAACAGGGTATAGACTATTTCGATAATGACGAGGAACAAGTTGATTCCGATTCGGATCCCGCTTGGACGCCTGCTGCAAAACTGGTCGGAGATGAGGAAGAGAAGAGAAAGAAACGCGGCAGACCCGTGATCACTAAAAAAGTTCGGAAGATATTGGAGGAGGACGGATATTCGTCAGGGGAACCTATTGTTACAAAAAAATCAACGAGAAAGAAACACGATGTGTCTTCTAAAAGTTCTTCTAATAATCCAGGCAAGCTTTCTTCCAAAACCGATGTAAAAACGGCAGCAGCAAGTGACGAAGAAATCGAGATCTCACCGTTTAAGGTATCTAGCATCTACTCTGTAAAAAACTCACATCTGCATTATATAATTTTAACACGTCGTGTCATATAAATAATCTTATTTGTATCTTACGCATGCAGCATTTGCTAGGCAACTCAGAATACGTGGTAATTTTTTTTTTTTTTTTTTTAACTCTATTTCAAGATTTTCATATTTATTTATTTTAAAAGTTGTTTAGAGAACATCATCTCTGGGTTAATTTGTGCAGATTTTTATTCTTACTTTTTTTTTAGTCGGGCGAATTTATTGTGGTGAAAACGGATTTGAATGAAAAGGATCCTCCTCTTTGGAGGATAGACGGCAAATTGTTACTTCAGAAATACGAACCGTTCAAATCTGACAAATCCGATGGAAAAATATTATATAGAAACATATCTACGGTAAATTTAACCAAATTATTATAAAAGTACGTGTGCTCTACAGGCACACAACACTTAAATACATTGTGTGTATGTACTGTTCGTTTGTAGTATTCCCCGTGGGACTCAAAGAGTCGTCACCTGTATCAACCGGTGCCAGTTAAGTTTTGGCAGCAAGACAAGACGGAAACAATTGTGGAGTTCTTGAGAGATGAAATGATCATTTACGACAGGTAAACAGAAAAAGATTTTAAATAAGTTTTCGATCACGATATATTGGATATTTTTATATAATATTTATTTGCTTTTCTGAGTTTAGCGAGAGCATTGACAGATCGATGAAAGAGACCGAGAAATATCAAGATAACTTCGAGGTATACTTACAGACGTTGATCTCGCAAGCCTTGGATTCTAATTTTCTTACCGAGATATTTCAAGAACAAGGTGAGACACACGTGTGAATTTTTAAACTGAAGCTTTCTACAGCATTTTTTCCAAATAACCACAACAACACGCGCGATAATTTTATATCTCTTGTTATTATTGTTTAGATGAGTATTTCTTGTCAAACGTCAAAGTGGTCGATGACGTAACG
The DNA here is from genome assembly GCA_014839585.1 of Pseudomyrmex concolor. NCBI lineage: Eukaryota > Metazoa > Arthropoda > Insecta > Hymenoptera > Formicidae > Pseudomyrmex > Pseudomyrmex concolor. The sequence continues at coordinate 7,452 of QVOB01019361.1, read as the reverse complement.
GAAGAGAAAAAACGTCGTCTCTTGTCCACAACCAAATGGAAATCAAATGTCGTGACAGCGATATCAACGTGGCCCTGTCTTAATGTGCTTAAAGAATTATCGGCGTCCGAATATAAGGGGAAATCGTGTGCCGGTTGTCAGCACAATAACATTTATGCGAGGGTTCTGCTTTACGGGCAACCATATAACAGCACCACGTTGGAAGGCTCGCCACCAGATCCACGAATACCTCAAGAAAAAGTACTTTGCGCGCAATGGAGCATAATACATCAAAACTATATATGTTGACCGTTTATTTTTAATTTATTCTTGTCTATGCTCTTAGGATTTTTTGTTTTGCCGCATTTGCCAAAAGAAGATAGATCTGTACAATAAAGTCACTCATCAGAAGTATTTAATGTTTTTGGAATGTGCGAGAAGAGTGGCAGACAAAAAGATAGCCGATCCGGATAAGGATACTACGATAATATTAAATGAATTATTAGCAGATGAAGCATGGTTGAATCAAGTGAGTATTTTATTTTTTTTTTTTTTTTTTTTTTGTTTAAATTAGAAGTGACGATATTAAATAAAAACCGAGCGTGTTTTAGATTTTTAAAGAAGTAAGAGCTATTTGGGCTGAAATCGACAGTGTGGAGCAGCAAGCCAAGATCAAGGCGAGATCAAACGCGACTCTGTCGGCACCAGTAAAACCATCTCGCGTAGCAGAAACAACAATCACAAGTGCTCCTACTGTTCTTACATCTGAAGGAACTGCTAATACTTCTGATTCACAGGTGCCTATACAGAATACCGAGAGCAATCTAGAAACAACGTCTAACAATAACTCGCAGATAAACAGCGAACTATCTTAGTGGTGTTGTGACTATTCGCATTTGACGCAAAATGCACTAAGAACTAAACTATTACGAGTTCGGTGATGTTCGGCGATGTATTAAAACAATCGTTATGATACGATAACGATACGATTAGAACTTCTTGTTGCGATGACAGTGAAAAATCTTATTTATACAAAACAAAAAACAAAAACAAAAACAAAAAAAAAAAAAATATGCAGATAACCGAATTTAAAAATGTGATTGAAGAATCGTAGTTAAAGCGATAAGCCATAGTACATTAGGTAAGTATAGGGAAAGGAGGTTTCAGAGACACAATACACGTGCAACTACAAGTATATATATACATATATATATGTATATACACATATATATATATGTAATATAAATATTTAAGTTTGGTATAAAGTTTAGCTTTAGTATGAAACAGAATTTCGCCATTAAAATATAGCATAATAAAAATGATAGTGCATAAAATAATCACGAATTCCGAAATATGAATGTGAATAAATAGATATACATATATATATGTAATTTAATCTTTGTATAATCTTCGTGATAATCTTGCAACATAAATTCCAATGAGATCTGAAGGATATGTTGTAACATTGTGTGGTGATATATTATATATATATAATATATATTATATGTTATATAATATATATCATATTCAATAATGACATATATTATATACGTTAATTATATATTAACGTATATTATTATATACGTCATATAGTAATATATATATATATCCTTATACATCACATAATAATATATATTATATATTATAATATATATTATATATTATAATATATATTATATATTATAACGTAACTCTCTCAAACGTCATTACTTGACGCCATCGTATGTGCATCGCGCGCATTCTCAAATTGCGAATGTGTGATGATCCGTGTGATGAACGTACTAAAAACGTGCGTTGTCTCATGTGTCTGTCTCATGCGTTATTGTTTTCTGAAAACACTTTGGGGTTTCGGTTGTTCCATCTTCAGATAAAATATCGGACAGTTTGTCTAATAATTAAAATTCTGATTTGCGTTGTTCCCCGTTTCGTATGCAGCCTTGCAGTTGCTAAAATATCTCTATAATCACTTTCAGAACGTATTTTAGCAACATGCAAAGTTGCGTTTGACACGTAGAACAACGCAAATCAGAGTTTTAATTATTTGATAAACTATCCGATATTTTATCTGAAGGTGGAACAACCGGCCCTTTATCAATTGTGTATTTAAGACGGGTCTTAAAAATCTACTGTGACAAATTTGAAATCGAGGGAAACAAAAAAGAACTCGCATAGTTCTTTCCCTCCTCAACTAAAAGACCATTGAGTCTTATTGTTAGATCTCTTATGCGTTGAATGTCTTTTCTAATAATCTGCCAACGAAAGTATCCGTTCCGAAAGAGAATAATCTTGAATGGAGCGTATCAAATAAGCCACAAAAGATTATTGTATCGTTAGAATAATTTGTTCAGAATTTGAAAGTTGCTGGCAATACTCTTGTGCTATTTGCAAAAGAGAAAGTTTGAAAACATTTTCAAAATTATTTATTTTATGTTACATAATTTGTTTTCAATGTAACATCTCGTAAAGATTTATTCGGTGAATATTTCTCATTTATATGTACATATGTATTTAAATTTTTAAACATAAGGCGATTCAATTGTATAAATGAATTTGAACATAATACCAATTTAGTGTGTAAGAATCGTCTTTAAAAAAATCAAGATTGTTGTTTCTATCCTTACTACTATTATTAACTATTTCACATGTCTGTTTACAGATATATTTAAGTTAAAAATCGTTTGTTCTTTTTATAATTTATACCTATTGACAGAAGACAATGCGATGATTAGATTTTATGTCCGATAGAAAAGTTTCCATACACATCACACTTAGATTTATTTTATAAAACGTATACAAGTTTTGAGAACAAAACGACATAAATAATACGATAATAATTTTGTAGTTAAAGAGTTTAGACACAATAATAATGCCAGTTTATGTGTAAATGCAAGGGGAAACATCGAAGTAATTTCTAGTAAATATAAAGAGAAAAATCTCCTATTAAACTTTAAAGAATTATAATTATTTATAATTCTGGAACACTCTAGTTTCTAACGAACTATATATATATGTATTTGTTCACACACACAAATCTATTTTTTTATAAATTCTATTCTTCGTATCTCTACTCTGAAAACTCGAAACTTGGTATCGTATTTAAATTAATAAGAGCGAGGTAATAAGTATCGTATTTTACCTTCTGTTATACATTAAGAGCGTTTCTACAGATAATTTTCAATACAACAGGTAGATATATTATAACTCGATATATCTTTATTACTTTTATGTACATTAAATACAATTACATTACATACATAGAGAATTATATTTTAAGTAACACACTCCGTGCTTACTATAAGTTTAATTATACTAATTAATTGATTAATTACGTTACATCACCAGTTACTAATATAATAGTTGTTTAAATCTTTAACTGTTTAAGTTTTTAACTTGTTTGCAGAAAAAGATTTATTGAAATACATTGAAAGAATGTTCTTTCTCTTATAAAGAATAGAATGGTGATATGTGTGTCGCGAATGTATTTTTCGAGGATGAGAAAGAAAGAGCTGTAACAAATTATATTTGTAAATTATATATAAAAAAAAAGAAATATAACAATAAGAAAGAAAAAATAATTGATTGCGGCAAACATGTGTGTGTTTGGCGAAAGAAAGCGTGAAGCAAATCTTGAAGCAGTTTTTGTATGTTTTTGAACAAAATCAAAATTCATGTATCAATAATTATTCTTTAGTAACAATCAGTTGTATAATAAATTAATGATTTATAATAAGAGACGTGAGAGAAATTAAAATACGGGCATTAGACACACTAATGCGGAATGATTAAACAAAGGAAAGAGATATATATATGTAAAAAAAAAAAAACAAAGGTCTTTTCGAAGCGAATGTGCCATGCATTAATTCATATCGAGAGTAATTTGTAGTGCGTGCGACAATTCAATCTGCAACACATGAAATGTGAACAGAAATTCACTGAATTTTCTTCCGTAATAAAAGGGTTGTATTATCGCACGTATTATACATAGCTCAGCATACAAAAAATATACAGTTACATATACATATTATCTGTGTGTTATATAAAAACAACACTTTACCATTTTGTGTGTGTTAGATATTATATTTTAATTTCTAGAACATATCTCTCTTTTTGAATTATTTGTCCAACTGTGAGTTATGTTACTTTTTCTCTTCTTTCGTGCAAGTATCGGTTACGAAAAAATTAATATTAATAAGATATGACGTTGCAGTATTTTTCTGTTATTAATATAAACAAGATAAGGATGATCCATATATAAGTAGTTACATAAATATTATATTCTAGCAAACTTAATATCGCATAATTTATGTTTTTATTATCCATTTTTCAATAAAATTTGAAACATTTATATAAAGTGTGTGCAGTAGATCTTGTTATAAGACAATTGTTGATAATTCTTGTGAGATCTCGAGAGATCAAGTTGTGTGAAAGGAGTCTTGTAAGAAGACTCCTTTCGAATTTCGCACGTGCGCATTAGAAGCTGTGATTTCACGTTGAAATCAGCCAATCACATCAGTTCTGAGAACCTGATCTGTGATTGGTTGATTTTCTTAGATTTGTCGTGTGGTCCCAGCTTTAATTTTAGCGAAACTAACCTATCCAACTTGTCGACTTATCGTTGCTGTTAAACGTAAACACACAAGAAATCATTGCAATAGATTAGTATACAAAATGCTTATCAAATTCAAATTAAGTTTAAAAATGGTGTGCTAAAAACAAAAATTCTAAGGCAGAGCTGAAGAAAGCTTCTTGATTCAACTTTCTCCTGTATAAGGTGGTGTTGACACCAGTTGTCAAAAATGAACTTGGAGTTATTAGGTGGGTAATTAATAATTATTATATTATTAATAATATTAGTATAAGAACTTGCTTGATTTTTCTGTCATTATTTTGTTTTTCAGAATCTTTTGGTCAAAACTATCCAGAGGTATGTAATATCAACTGTGATAATAATATCAACCTTATTAATTGATGTTTTTATTAATAATTGAATTGTTTTTAGGAATTTGATGGCACTTTAGACTCTTTGTCTCTTGCTGTGACTTGTACATTTAATAAGAGAGGAACGCTGCTTGCTGTTGGGTGCAATGATGGAAGAATAGTAATTTGGGATTTTCTGACACGTGGTATAGCCAAGATTATCAGTGCTCATGTACATCCTGTTTGCTCCTTAAGGTACATATAAACTCGTATACAAATATATACAAGCATTTAAAAGTATACACACAAGTATCTACATGTATAAGTAAATGTTTGTTATATGTTTTTTCTTTTCATATAGTTGGTCCAGAAATGGTCATAAGATCTTGAGTGCTTCTACAGACAATAATGTGTGCATATGGGATGTTCTATCTGGAGAATGTGATCAGAAATACAGATTTCCTTCACCAATATTGAAAGTACAGTTTAATCCAAGAAATTCCAATAAGTTTTTGGTATGCCCAATGCGCCATGCTGCTGTTATGGTTGATGTTGAGGGGACACACAGAGTTCTACCACTTGATGAAGATGTATATGTCATATTATGTCATTATCAAATGTTTCTTACATTAACAGTAGACAGAACTCAAGTTTAAGGCTTGTTATACAAATTATAACTCACATATGTATCTGAAATAGTATTACTTTGATTTTAGAGTGACTTGAACATAGTAGCATCTTTTGATCGACGTGGTGAATATGTGTACACTGGAAACGCTCGTGGCAGAGTTCTAGTACTTGATGCTGAGACATTGGCTGTGAAAGCTTCTTACAAAATAACACAGGGAACTGCCAGTAACACGGCAGTAAAGAGTATTGAGTTTGCGCGTCGCGGCTCGTGTTTTCTAGTTAGTACATCTGACAGAGTGATTCGGGTGTATGATAGTACTGAGATATTGGCATGTGGCAAGGACGGTGAACCCGAACCGATTCAGAAATTACAAGATCTGGTAAATAAAACAATGTGGAGAAAATGTTGTTTTTCGGGTGATGGTGAATATGTATGCGCCGGAACTACTAGAACACATGCTCTTTATATTTGGGAGAAAAGTATTGGGAATTTACTGAAAATCTTACACGGGACTAAAGGCGAACTTTTACTCGATGTTGTGGTAAGATATTTATTGATTTTTTTAGTTTTTTGGTTAAAAAAAAAGAGTAAAATAAAGCAATAAAATTGTATTTGTAACGTAATGTTCTGTTTTTCTTCAGTGGCATCCGGTGAGGCCTATAATTGCGTCTGTAGCATCGGGTGTGGTGTCTATTTGGGCGCAAAACCAGGTGGAGAATTGGTCTGCATTTGCGCCAGATTTCAAGGAACTGGATGAAAACGTTGAATACGAAGAAAGAGAGAGCGAATTTGATTTGAGTGACGAAGATAAGTCCGTAGTACAAGGAGAAGAGACTCAGGATGAAGAAATAGAAGTTGATGTCGCGTCAATTGATAAGGTCGCTGCATTCTGCAGTTCCGATGAGGAAACTGAAGATGTCGGTTCTCTTCAATTCCTACCCATATCTCCGGATGTGGAGGAGTCCGAGGATACTCAAATAGCATCTCATGAACCACCAACGAAAAAGTACCGTTCACATGATATAAATTTACAAGGTGCACCAACTGACGGTAAGTTTCCAGTAATACTAATTGTAATTTGTGTATAATTACATGTAATTTATATATTAATATAAATAATATATATTTTAAAGCAAGTTTAGCAACACGAGTAGTTCATATTGAATCATATATATTGACACATCTACATGTATACGAATTTATTTGCAGAAACTCATCCTCACGTTTTATTATTAACTAAGGGAAAAGATAAACCAACAACAAAAAAGGGAAGACCGCGACTGGAACACAGAAAGGGAAAATGATTTGTGACATGTATTTTAAGTTTTTACGAAGAAAAAATACAAAAATACTTTGTGCACAATTTAAACTTTGCAGTGAAACTCCTAGTAATCGAGACAGATTTGATTACACAGTACTTGAATTAAGCTTTTCAGGTTTCTATATATTTTTTGATTATCCAATATACCTATACTAAGATTTATACATAGCGATGACTCATTCTGAATAACGTTTTATATATACGTCTCTCTTTCCCAAGATTTGCCAGAGGTGATTTTCGTTTTCGTTACTACTGGTACGGACCTTACACGGTTGATTGTACCGCCAGACTTAAGATCGAATTTAAAGTTAGCCAATCAGAACGAGAGTAAATCAAGTTGGTAAACCCTGTTCTGATTGGTCCAACTCCAATTTAATCTTCATCTTTAATACGTAATCTGGTACCGGCTAATTAATCATCAATATCAGCTGATGTCGAGATATTAAAAAATTGTAACATCACATTGCGATAAAAAACGTAAACACGCACGAGTCGAAAACGTACTATATAAACCTTATATGGTCAATCACATTGCTAATATCAACAAGTCAATGTGTTATTGACCGTGTAAGATCCGAGAGGGTTTTGCATCTCGCGCTGCATG
>QVOB01019360.1:0-16824 GCA_014839585.1 Pseudomyrmex concolor | reverse complement strand
TACAAATCGTATACACAAATGTCTGAACCAGAAATATTGTACTGAATGTTTTTGTACAAAATTGTCTGCATTATTACCAATCGACTATATAAGTCTAAGATTTCATCAGCTCGATGAATCTCGGTGGCTTGTTTTTTTTTTTTTTTTTTGTAAGTTGGAAAAAGTACTTGAAGCTAAATCATATTAAATGAGATAAACATATGTTGTTGCACAAACTTGCTTGTACTTTTTTTTACGCGGACAATTACGCGAACAATTCTGAAAAAGCATCGTTCTGCGATGTCGCAAAAATTCAGATGCGCGTTGCAATCTCTGAATTCCGTTTTCTCCGCGTTTCCGGCTAATTAACGTCGCTTGGCGAGCTATTGGAATGCCATATCCGCCCAACGTGTGAACAGACACACATAGTGTGCATTCACATGTTTCACGGCGCCAGAACTACACACGAAATAGATCAGTTGAAACTCGGTCTCGATGTAGTAAGTTATTCTCGGATTCCAGCCAAGAATGTTTCAATTTACATTAGAGAGACCGGAATACAAACGACCAGTCAATGACCATCAATGATTTTACAGTTTTATAACGCGCTCGAAATAACTCAATTAATTTTTGTGTCACACTTCTGTTTTCTCACGAGAAACTGCTCGAAAACAAATTCGTTTCCATCGAACAGAGAAAACTTAACAATAATTGATGTTGCTTCCCTCTTTCCAAGTGTTCATTCGCTACAACGCGGACGGAACTGATTTATCGAGTTCGAATATCGGCTTTCAGCAGTCGAACATGAAGATTGTAATCGAAATAAACACGAAACCTACATAATACACACACTACATTCTAAGCGATATCATCGCGAACGGTATCATATTGTTGCGAAGTTTACAATAGCACTTGAGAACTTATTATAAATCTTTATTAGCGCACGCGACTCTCTAAAAAAAAAAAAAAAAAAAAAAAAAAAAAAAAAAAAAAAAAAAAAAAAACAAATCTCAGAGAAACATAAATATATCTTAAGTATAGTTCTCTGGATATAAACCCGCTGTCTGGTTTATCTCTTGTATATCTCGCGGTCAGAACGTTTGTCGGATGTTATACACATACACGAGCGACATGCGACTCTCTTCTTTGAGATGAAGACAGTTTTGCGAGCAATAGCGCAGAGTGCTTCACACTGGAAGCATTGACCTGTTACGTAGTGTCCTACGGATCATTATAACTCGAGAGATACCGGTATATAATGTCTCTCCGCGTCACATGTACGTATATACATGTATTCCGCTTCCCGTGCTCTTTCTCGCAACTAGGTCGAAGAGTATCGATTGTGCATGCACACATTTGCGCTCGCGTATATGTGCGCATACATACACACTCACACGTGTGTGTACACGCTTGTGTGCGCGTGTGTCGAGAATTGGACATGGGACCGCGTTCATATCTCGAAATTCAATTTCGAGTGATACACATCGGTACACGCGCGCAGTTTATATATCGTTGCGAGAGATAGAAATAGGTGCCTGCGCCTCCAGTTATACAAGGTTATTCGTTTTTACCCTCTTTCGTTATTAGAAATACTAGAAAAAATAGCTACGTACACGTAAAATGGAGGAAGGATCGGGTAAAACTTAGTTTCGCGGAATTTGCAGTTTTATTGCGGAAAACATTCGCAACTTTATTGAGAAAATAAAAGAGTAGAGAAAGAAAAATGATTTTTCTATCGAGCGATTTGTGACTTCTCGGAGAAAAAGAAACGTATGTAATAAAAAAATAAAATTAAAAAAATAAAGATGCAAAAATAAAATAATAAAAAAGATTGTAATTAATATAAAAACTGATGTGTTATTTGAAGAACGCGCGCAGAATGTAAAGAAAACTGCTCTAGGTAGATTAAAATCTATCTCGGAAGTTATATTCTATATAATTTTATGTAGGTATATCGTACATCGCAGAATGAACGATACATCGCGCCAAGTGTCTCAATCGCAAGATTGTAGATAAACCGTGAAAATAGGAGTTGACGACGGATCGCAATGTCTTTTAAATTGATTCCGACATCGCGGCGTCGCGCAAAAAGCGACAGCAGATCGGTTTTGCCGCGAGCTATCTCTCTTCGTCTCTGTCGTGTCTCGACGAATTTCTTTCCGCCGTTTTATATAGACGAATTAATTTTCCGTCGGAACGCGCAGCGTCCTCGTCGACACTTTTTGCCCATCGACCGTGACTTATAGAGAAGCCTGGCAAACGACACAACGTTGTATAAAACTTTTGAATCTCGCGTTAGCGTGTATGATTCACGACTTGATGAGAACATAATGAGTTGTGAGATGAATGGATTTCATAAACTAACCCTTAAAGGCTATTAGAAAGATGAAAGGCTACGGAATAAAATTTCACTCTTTGCGAATTTTGTTTAATGTTATTGAAAAACGTAACTATTGGCAACAATTTTATATTATTATTATTATTATTCACACAATTAGACTTTTTCGATTTCTAAAATAAAAAAATATATACTGAGATGAAATTTCATCCATGATAGCATTAATGTGTTTTGTATGATAGTTTTTAAGAGTTAATTTAACGTCTCGGCAGATTTGCAAACTAAATTATGAAATTGTTTAGCGCGATGCTAAAAGTAAAGATAAAAAATAATCTCTTTTATCAATTTACAAGATTTATTAACTACATAAAAGAAAGATGGAGAATAATTTTAATTAGTTTTGTCGCAAATACTGTGATTTTAAATTTTCTACGTGCAATATCTCTCAAGCAAAATTATCGGAATTGTCTAATTATAATTTCTAATTATACAAATTAGTCTTTTTTTTGCATCTGTACAAAAAACAGTCGCATCTGTCGAAGGATTTCCGGCTCCATTGTGTTGTCGACAATAGAATACGGCAAACTCCTTCTCTATCTTGTTCACTTTTTCCTCCCCGTCTTTCTTTCTCTCGACCTTTTTTCCTTTCCGCTTCACTCACCGCGGCGTCTTTGTAACTCGCGAAAAAGTTACGTCGCTTTCTCTTAATTGAAACTGCAATCAGTCTATGCAAATAGTCCCCTGGTAGGTGCATCCTTCCGTGCAAAGGGTGCGAACAGGAAAGTCGGGAAGCCGGCCAAGGCGCCCTTGTTCCTTTAAACTTCACGTGCCATTCCATTAGGATGATTACATGTTGAGCACATCGATGTAAATACTTCTTAGTTATACAGCTTGTTACGTACAAAGAACAGCTTAAAAAGCTGCAGTACTCGTTTAAAGCAATAACAGCAAGCTTTGTACGCGTTCAATTTCATCTTTTTGTTCTCTCGGTCGCATTTGTAAACATTAAAATTATAAAGTTTGTTCGCATTTTGCTACAAATAATTTTGCATTATATAAACAGAACTATATAATATTTAATTGCAAATAATACAGAAAAATAAATTTATTGCAAAAGATTCGTTAAATTTAAGATTATTATTTGGCTCTCTCTCTCTCTTTTTCTCGTGCGGTTCTCAATTATTATTTTTCTAATATTTTGATATGTAGTTATTTTCTAATTGTTCCTGATATTATCATATTGTGCGCAACACACGTGCAATAGGTATCCGTGTTATGGATCGAAGAAGCGAAAGGTTGGAGCGATATCGTCTCTGTTTCGACCGCAATCGAGCCTCACTCTTCAACCGGTGGCGGTAATCGAGTCTCTATCGGAGGCTCGCTAATCACCGGACTTCGATTGCGATTCGTCGTTATCCCGAACGATTTGTCTGCGCGCAACATGCGCGAGCGCAACCACCTGTTGCTGCCGCAACATGCGAGGAAGAAAGTCCGCGATAATTATTATGGCGAATACGCCAGCCCGTATATTCTCCCTTTCTTCTCTCTCCTCTCACCCCTCTTTCTTTTCGTAGCTGCGAGCATTCTCCCCGCTGTTTTCGCCCGATGTGTGTGTGTGTGTGTTCTTTTCATACATTCCATTTTTCTCGACTTTCGCCCTTGTCGCAGTTACTTGCGTTATTATTTCTTTTTTCGCTTTCACCTCATTGCTCTGCGCGAGCGAACAAAGAAATGCTTTGAAAAATTCATTGTGGAAAAAGACAACAATATTCCGCATAAAAATGCTTTGGAAAATTAAACATCGTTTTTATATTAAATGCAAATTTTTTTGATAAAGTTAAAATATAATTTTTTGAACACTGTTCTTGAGGGAGAACACAAATCACAATTCGGCGCACATAAATTTATAGATTTTCTTACGTTGTTAACATTTGTATCTTCGTTAATGATTTAAGTCTTTGTCGAATTGTTCGAGATATCAATAGAGACCTGCGCGCGGCGTCGTCATTGTCGATAAGTACATAGATGGTTCTATTTCGCATGACAATCGCGCGAAATCGATACGATATAGTGACACACGTCTTGCGGCGATAGATAGGTTTGAAAACGCGATTGTGAATCTGACATCTTATCACTGGCGAATGGGGTGCCTATTGAAACCCTCCTTAATCGATAGGTGTTTCTCGCAGCGTCAGAACGTTGTTGTATTGATTCAAAACGCGATGGTCTGGCATTATAAGATCGAAACAATGCATATATGCGAAATGTATTTCCTGCACATACTGGAGACTGGAAATGTACTTGCGCTCGAGATTGCAATGAATCGTTAACGAACGTCTTTTTGCGGAGCAACGCGTGATTACATACAGGAACGTAATACGAAAGTTCGAAATAGTTTATAATAAAAGTTTTGTGAAAAATCACAAAAATTTGTAATAATTTGTCTTTGTAAATTTAAGAATGTCTTTAAATAAAAAGATAAAGTTAAAATAAAAAGATAAAAGTTAAAAATAATTATTGCGGAACAGTTAACATAAAAAAGAGAAGAAAACATGTGAGTGGAAGCAAAAGATAAAAAATGTAAAACTTTAAAAGTTAGTAAATTTTATTCTGATAATATTGCTGGAATTTTACATATTCCACAAAAAAATTGAAAAAATATATAACGTGTCGACTAATTGAAGTGACAGAAGATTATAGATTTTCTATATTTTATAATATAACAATTGAAAGCGAGACAGAAATAAATGACGTTCAGACGCAAAAATCGAAAATTGAAACCATATTGAAACAGTAATTTTCTGCTTTAACTGTGCAGTTATTTTTTTATCTTTATATTTATTGTTTTTAATTGTTCAGCTTGTAAAAAAACGCTTAAGTTTCTTTGGTTTAACAATTAATTAAGCAAATATTTACAGAAAATTATGCAAGATATATTAGCGGAGAGAAATTAGTTGAAAACGTCAAATCTGCAATCCTAAAATATCCGCTTTGTTTTCATATTTGCTATTTAATACGAAATAGCTGATCTTTGCACTAAAAGCGATATTACACGGCCAATAGGAAGCCCGATTCCATTAAATGCTACGCGTTTAATCTTCACTCGTTCGAACTGAGAGAGGCTGACACGGACGTAATGAAACAGACGGAAATAAAAACGATGTTACCGTCAAGATCTGAAAATAATCCTGAAGATGGGGAGGAAGAGAAGAAAGAGGAAGAGGAGTCAGTGGCAAGGAAAAAGGGAGTAGGATACGGGTTCTCTCTTTCGCGCAATTAAAATTTCCATTTCTCTCTTCCGCGGTCTGCTTTGTTTTCCTTCTATCTATTCGGGATCGCGGCATCAAAGGTACCTTGTCCGCGGTAATAATAACAGCCCCCTCAAAAAGCATTTTCACCGTAACGAGTCACAGGATTTAAACTGTTCTCTACGTTAATTGGCCTGTCGCTGCGCTCAGCTGCGCCCGGTTTCCGCAATACTTCGAATAATAAAATGTGATTGTGCGCGACCAAGTCCGATTCTTCTTCGCGTATCTCGCTGACATCAGCTGTTTGATGTTTAATCCCGAAGAGTATCTGCAATTAAATAAAACGAGATTAATTAATCATCGCGCATTAATATATTACACACGAATGTGCGTTTATCTCGCGTATATTATTTATGGAATGTTACTTGATGATCAATCAAATAATGCAACTAAATAGCATTTAGATTTGATGCTAAAATTTAAAATTCTTATTTAAAATATTAATTATATAATTATCTTGTATAAAATAAATTTATACATGCCAATTTGCATATTTATTACACATATGTAACAATGTCTGCAGGAACAAGTTTACATTTTCTCGTGACATGATGGCATCGTATCGTTCGACTTCAATTACGTCGGCCTATTTCTCTCTCAGATTCTCCGCGGGAGGTGGAAAACTAGGAGATGAAGGAGATAGCTCGTTATTGTGGAGGGAAAAAGGGATAAAAGCGACGGAAACGCGCCTCGCGAGAAGTAGGGTGCGTGACGTTGCCGGTAACTTTACATTTGGGTTGGTCTGATAGGTGCGCTTATGCGCCTCGCACGATTAATAACATTGAGAGAAGCGCGCGCGAGAGTCCTTATCGTATATCACGAGATCTGAAATCGATTTAGGTATTGGTGAACGAGACAGCTCTCAGATATATACGCGTCCCTCGTCGCCGCCTCGCTTCGAATCGATCGATTTGTTACAACAAAGGGCGGTACTTCTTGTCACTTTACAAAAGCTCAATAATTTCTGACAGGAAGTCCTACAGAGTGTATGCAAAGTAAACATGTCAGATCGTTTGTGAAAGTGAATTAGGGGAGACGAGAGTGGATTATGTTAGAAATGTTAAGATATTTATCGCGTAGCATTTATCAATTATTTAGGAACTTCACCAAAATTGAAATACGTATTAAGCGAAAGGTTTACAAATATCGTCAACTTCCAAAATGTTTAACTATTTCAAGTCTGATAATTACAAGTGACACTTTTTACACGTGTTATATGCGAAAACTCGTTCAAAAAGACACGTTTCAAAATAAAGCCGCGGAAAGATTGCAATATTTGATAAGAAATAGAGTTTGAAATATTTCGTACGATGTTTGAATCAAAATTTGTTCAACAACGGAAAATTTAATGAGTAAATTTGTAAATATTTATAAAATTCTTGTAACATTTATTTGATCATCTTTATTCATTCTCAAGAATATTTTGTTCATCCGCTAAAACTTAATTATAAAAAAATATCTCAGAGAAGCGGATAGATTCTGCTTCCTTGAGATGACGAGATATTTAGTGTAGCTCTAGACTTAACATGAAATTGAGATTTGAATAAGTCAATCAGAGGTGCGGCATCGGCGTGATGTAAACGTCAGAATAAGACCGCAAAGCACACCGAGAATCGGCAGATCGCCTCGTGGCGATAAAATAATCGCTTACTGTGCGACGCGCGATCGACCAAGTCTGCTGATGTTCGAGTGTTCGAATAGAGTTGATAACACCGCGCGGGTGTCGGATGAACGTCGAATGCGCTTCTTTCGAGATTGGGGCAAGGGGCGTATCTCCTTAAGACGGTTGTAGACCGCGGGATAAATCGAGATGAAAGATTGATAAGGAGTGGTTGAATGATGTACAAACGAGTGCTGGGATGGAATCGACCGAGTCGACACCGAGTTTATTTGATTGGAGGAAATTTCCGATAAACTCTAAAAGCTCAAACGAGACGGTGTCTTGTAATAGAAACAAATAATAATAACACCGTCTTGGATCAATAAATCTTTTATAGCACTTTATCGTACAATTTATTTTGTTATTTAGCTGTCGCCATTATTGTTATGGACTCCTAAACATTCGCACAGCGGATGTTTATGTTATTTATCTCTTTTTTAAAATTAATTTTATTGATATTACTAATTTACAATAGCAATTTCACATTACAAATGTTTATGTTTGTTACTTTTTGTTTAATTAATTGTATATTATAATTTGTACAATTAAATTAGTAGATATTTGATCCGTAATTATGAATTATATAAAGTACAAGAGCGTAAACGTATAAAATATATAAATTATATAATTATTAAAATTTCTCGCTACTCATGAGAATATTTTGCACGAGAAAAATATTTTTATTAAAATTTAATTAACACACACGTAAATTTATGTCACGTATATTTATACCATATCATTAATACTATTGATAAAATTAGTTTACATTATTTATGTAAATATTACAGCGACAATTCACACGTAGTATACGCGATATTGAAAAAAAAAGTAAATATAACATTGCATCAAAAAAAATTTCTGTATTTCCGTGATATTTAAATGCGATAAATAAAAGAACATTTATTCTTCACAAAGATCTCTTTGGTTTTCTCATGATCCGCTGTGTAATCGCTTTCTCCTCAGCTATCAAGTAACACACAAAGCGATTTCTTCGATGCTAGTTATATTTACCGACTTCCGTCGCAACCGGCATCAGAAGCGAGGTTGAAAACGGAAACTCTTCCGTCGCATTGCTTTCTCTCCTTTACGTGCGTCGGCCAATGTTATAGTCCGCTGCACAAGCCACCGCCATTTCGCGGCGCGCAATCGATATGATAGTCTCTCGATAACCGGCAGGATTAAGCCAGAAAGCTTCAAAAGAAAGAGAAAAAACGGATATAAGGAGCAAAAATAAGCCGTAAAAATAGGATATTAAAAGTGGATCTTTTGAAAGATCCGCGCGGTGATTCTCTCTTTTGCCTCTCGCGACTTCACGAGCGCAAGAAACCCGCAGTTGATCAAAGTGCGGCTTTAAATCACTACGCGAGGATATTTCTGTTTAACAGAGAGAACACTGTCATTGTGACGAAATGCATATACCAGTGTGACTTATTTCGTTACCTGTCCTGTCCGAGAATTAATTGATAAAAACTTCGAATGTATAATCAGATTTGAACTTAGATTCTCCATCTAAAAATATGATATAAAAATTAATCTAACTCTAATTCTACTTAGTCCAATTCGATTGTCTAATTTGATCATTATCTTACGAATATTTCGACAAAAGCTTCTCTTGATTTAGAACTAAAAGCCCAGAAGATATATTGTGATCTTGAGTTGTTTTTCTAATGCAAGGATCTCTCTTGCGAGACTTTTCGCTTTCATTTTTAAAGTCAAGAAAGATAGGCACACGTTTCCGCCGTGCGTGTATGTACTTCTCTGTATAAACCTTTAGAATAGGTTTTCTTATTATTTACCGCAAATCGATGTGGCTTCCGTGAAAATTTGTGATAAATAATTCATCGTTGATGTACTATTCCGGCTAAACGCCGTTTGAAAGTATTTCCTCTCTCACGAGCTCGGCGCTCGTTGCTCTTTGGAAAAAGCTAAAAGTGGAGCGCGCGCTTTGGACTTAAGACGAAAAGTTATTTACCGTCAACCTTCGTCAGGAAAACAGCAAAAAGCAACTGTGCATGCAGCGGCAGTTTCGCTCTTTTTGCCTTGACGTATAACTCGCGTCAACTCGCCTCAACTGCGCACTTTGCCGAACTCTCGCAGAATATATTTTATTGGCATTCTTTACTTGCTTTCGTATTGCCGCTATCAAGCGAGAAAAGTAAATTTGCCAGTGTGAAGCACAAGTTTTCATATATATACACCGCGGTCATGTTACGCTGAAAGCAAGGATTTATAGCAAAGTTTAAAATTGTCTTGGAACTAGATTGTCGTTTATAGTTTTTCTTATCCAGAGTTTTAATTAATAAACCTTTCTCTCAAAATATTTCTTTTTAATCCATGAAAATTGTATGTCATCAATTATGGTGTATCCGATAATACGGTGATTATGGAGATTGAATCTAATCGTTGACAAACGAAGCGAGTATACTCGCGAATTTTATAATTAAACACGAAAACTTGAGGCTTTCGAGATTTCGAGTGACCACACTTCTCGCCTTTCAATGGCTTTAAAAACTAATATCGATAAAAGTTCTGTACATCAATTTACCGCTTGATTGTGTTATATAAGACTTTTTGCAAACGTTAAAAGTGATCGAAAGTCTTTGAGTACTTTCAAGTAACATTTCTGTTATTAATTCTTATGTGACAATTATACGTAGGTTTTTCTTACTGTGTTTTTTAAAGAGAAGAAAAGTTAAGAAATGCAATTTATTTATTCTGCTCTTTTACGGAATATACGTAGTTTAAATAAATGTAAGTGCATTTACCGCAAATTTTCCCGCCGATGGTTCTTGTTTAACGCGTGTATGTGAACCCCTCCCCAGTGATCGAGTTTTCCATCCATCGTCTCTGAGATTTTTCCGCTGCGGCCACTTTTGTAATTCTTTCCTATTTTCCTGTCTCTTCGTTCGTATCTATCTCTCATCTCCAAACCGCCAGCCCTTTGCCATTGTCCGCCATTGTTGGCGGTATGTGTGCATCGCGGAAAGCGAATTCCTTCTATTGTACGATACACGGAAAGTAATTCGAACACGAAAAGGGCCCCTTGCCTCATCCAATCGTTCTTCCAGATTGAGGAAATCGAAAAGTTGATGCAACCGCGATCCAATTTCTGTCCAGATACCGTTAACCAGTAACTTTATTTTCAAATCATTGACTGCTGGAGAAATGTCGCGAACACGAAAATTAATTAACACAATCAATTTTGCAACATAACTGCAGTGGGAAAAGTTTATTCTACAATTGCAATTAAATTTATATTCGTGTCTATATACATGTATGTACACATTATTTTAATATAAAAGTTATATAATATCACAATGAAGAAAGAATACATTTACAGTTAATTAGCAGTTAATTTGATTTTAAAATTAATATTTTTACACGTGCCTTTGATATATAATATTCTCTTTCTGATTGAATAACGTCAAAAAAAATTATATTAATTATGCAATTTAATTACAACGTACGGAAGTGTAAATGTTGAAGAAAAATTGTTTTTTTATATTTTATTTAAATAGATTTATTTTCTCATAGTAAGTAAGAAGAAAATAGCATTATCATAAATCGGCTGTGCAAGAATATTTCATAAGATATTTTATGCTCAATGTTTCAAAAACAGTATCGTTTTATATAAAGTCGAACTTTAGCAGAGGCAGCCACAAAATTAATTATCGTATTAATTAACATTTCGCCCTCACAAAGTACGCAGGCCGCTCTTTGTAGTAGCGACACACCGATTGCATCGCGCGCGTACCGCAGAATTTTTAATTTCACCTGTGAAATACCCTGATTACTGATAAGAACGAGTATGAGATGGCACAAAACACGAGATCAAAGGAAAGCGCGGCATGTTTTATTTCAAAGCAGCAATAGAGAAAACCATAGGCTTATCGCATTGTCAGCATCCTTGAAAATGAATAAAACAGAGTGCGCATGCTTCTTTCTATTTTAATTTTTTTTTGTTAAAATTGTTAAAAAAAATGATAAATAAATTTTCTTTACCAGAAAATCAAATTTTGCAATTTCATGCAAATATGGTATGCTTTCTGTTTACTCGTCACACACTATGGAATTCTTTTTCAGAAATATCTAACTTCATAGCGCGGATAAATGAGTGGGTAATGGCAATTGGGCCAATTTTCCGAGAGGGCTCATTAAGTCATGTAAATTTACGGGGATCGAGACTAATGTGAGTTCCGCTATTGGGAAGTGCACGCTATCATATCAAAGCGCGCATAAACGTACAGAAATGGTTGAAAGAAAATATTTCAAAGATTTATTAAATTTCCGCATGAATTAACATTAATGCCACATTATTGAGATGTACATAGTTATCGTATCAAAGTTATTGGATAAAAAAAACTGTCTATCGTTTAAGCTATATTACAGAAGGTTTTTAAATTCTCTTCACACGCACATATGTTGTTCGTGTGTTTAAAATTAAAGCAAACCTGACCTGATCCGACCAAGGATTATTTTCTTGATTACATTACGCTCATGTGTTTAAAAATTAAGTTGACCGTATTTTTCCTAGTTCTTTTTTTTCATTTTAAACACATTTTGACACTTTTATTTATTTTTTCAAGTAAAAAATAAGTAAGAAAAATTTTCAACCTGTTCTAACCAATCTATCCCGTATTGATTGCATCGTGTAATGTTCAGAAATTTATTGAATTTTTGAGTGAATTAAAAAAGCAAAGTGCGAGACTAAATGTGTCATTATTGAGATGTACGCAGTTATTATATCAAAGGATAAACAAGTGGCAATTTAAGGGGATTCGCTGGATTTTTACGCAAATTTCTCGCGCAAATTTGTGGATAATGAAGTTAATACGCGCGGATAGGGAGGTTCTGCATGTAGTACATTAAAGCGCGGATAAACGATTAACAATCGATAAAAGAATATTCCCGGAAGTTCATTAAATTCACGAGCGCAATTCACGTAGGGAACGAGGCTAATATGCCTCTCTTTCTCTCTCTTGTCTCTTTTCTCTTTCTTGCTTGTGTGTATGTATATGTGTGTGTGCACTTTCTTCAATAACCTCGGAGAACTACCGTTACTTTTATTCTTGCCTGCAGAACACAAGAAATCATATCAGACATACCGAAGTATGAAATCTCGTTCTCCAAACACGGAAAAAGTATTGTTTTTGTCTTATCCGATTTAAAAGAATTTTTCCGGATGTAATACGATTATTTTGGTGTACAGCGATTGTTCTTTACTTAATGTAGATAAATATATAAGTTTATTACCCCCCTCGGGGTTACAATGTTCTAATGTACAAAAGAAAACCTTAACGTTAACTTACATACTAAAACTATTTTATGCTAGCTTATGTACTATTTAATAACTAATATCTAACATTCTTCTATTTATGTGTTTCTATACGTTTATTTTCTTTGTCATTTTCTCTTTGTCATTTCTCAATCTACTTGCAGAACGCCGCAATCTATTTTCGCCTCTTTCTTTACCATTCTACTATTCCTATTTCTATTTTCTATCTCGTACGTTCGCAAAGGGAAATTTCTATTTTTTCTTCCACATTCTCTTCTTCTCTTTCTCAGAGAAAAAGAGAGGAAGAAAATCTGAATTCTCTCATACTTTATTCATACTTTTGAACTTAACTTTCTCTCCTCTCTAGCTAGTTTTCCCAGCTTCCACTGCATTTTTCTGTCTTTCTATTATATTTCTGTCTTTCTGTTAAATCATCTACTATTTTTCTCTATTCTCTTCCCTTTAACTTTCTTTTCTATTACTCTTCTTTTTTGAACTACTTTACCTAATTCTACTATCATCATTTTTTCCTCTTTTTATCTTTTATTTTTCTTCTTTTCTACTTACTCCAATCTTTCTAACTTTTTCGATCTCCTGCGCCCTCGATTTATTCGACAATTTCTCGACTCCCTCTTTTTAATACCAATAAAAATATCGCGTCAGACATAAATGTCCAGAGTTTACAGGATATCTAAAAAAAAAAAGGTTTACAAGATTAAAATTCAAGATCGTTTGACATATTCAAAGCTATGTAAAGATAATTCTCTTGAAATAATTTTCACGTTACTCATGAAGATTTGATAATAAAGAAGAATAGTTGAAATGTACGAGAAATGTTTCATTGCATAACGAGCTAAATAGAAAGGTACATCGTTCAAATAGCTATTGTCGGTGAGCTTTTAGGAAGGACAAATTCCTTTGAAAGCAACGGCTAAGGGACAAATATTCCATACGTCGGACAATCATCGTGCAGCAAGCAGAAAATTAACAGCCGCGGTACACGCTGATGCTTAGACAACGGCGCTTTGTGCCCCGATCCTCGAAGATCGATCATGGTAATCCGATTAAAAGCGGACTCCTGCTTGAATGGGAGATCGTATTTGACTCGATCAATTGGCTTTATGATGTCAGCACAATCAATTGTGGGCGGAAAGATCTGTAATATAGAGTTTGAGCAAGATTTATATGTCTTAATTTATTCATATAAGATAATTGTTATGCTTAAAATTAAATATATATATATAAAATATATAATTTGTAAATTTTACAAATATAAAATTTAAAGACAATTATCACGAGGTTTAATTATTATTAAGTTTAACAACATCAGCGAGGATTTCTGTTGTTACGGTGAACGATGTTTGTTTCCTCATAAGTGGAAAACAATATATTACTGTACACAAAAATAAAGCAAACTAAAAGCGCATGACATCCTTTTCGTCGTTTTGTCGCCATTGCAAGCAGCTTAGCTCGCAGGATTATGAGGATGAAGGAACAAACGTGAGGGGAGGATCAAATGTTTTCCGGATAAGCTGTGCCAGAGTTCCGTTATGGTACTTTGTAGAGAGAGAGAGAGAGAAGAGGGAACATATAAGACGGTAAAATGGTGGCACGGAGCAGAGAGAATGTTTGTAATGCATCGTGTAACCGAACGCACGGAAAATTGCACGCTTGCTTCCGACGTGTTTCTTGAGCCACTTCATCCTGTTTTAGATAAATAAGTCATATGTACTTTATTCTGATTTCGCTCGTGGTTTCCAAACGCGGGCAAATACGCGTCTCATATTTACGCGGACAGTAGTAGTCCGCGTAAAGTAGAGCAGGTGCTCGCATTTTGAAGCTGATGTCGGGAGATCATTAGAAAATATGTCTCCAACTTGCTTCTCTCTTCAAAGAGAAAGAGATGAAAACCAAGTGGAGATATACTGAGTAATTTACTTTGCGGTTCTTTACCCGCAAAGGGTTCTTTACCCGAAAATCTACAATGTCCGTGTAAATATTATTAAAGTAAATATTATTTTTACGTGTAACCGAGATGTATACAGATAGATATGTTATATTAAATGTTAGAGAGCGATTTTCAAAGAATACATACGTATAAAATTTTTCATTTTTCTAGAAGAATGTCAAAAATTATTGGCAAATTCTTCGGATTTTTTCGTCAGTTTGTTTTGCGCAAGAATTCTAATTTACAATCACTCTATTCGTATAAGCGCGGCACGTGTGCCGCGAACGTCGTGAATCGGAATCGAATTGTTATCCGCTTTAGAAAGGAAAGCCCTATGCCACAAGGATCCCCGTATTCCCGTCAAGTTAAATCACGTTCCAGAAATCTACCGGTTCTTCGGTATTAATCCAGCCGAAAACGTTTATAACTGGCAGTATGCCGCCACTCGGAAATGTTTCAATTTCGGGAATTAATTCCAGCAACGTACGTTTATTCTTGCATACGCGGACTACGGCAGCTCGCAGGGGATGCAAAATGTGTATCGATATATCGGATATATACGATAACTTTCTGATAGCACGGCGGAGTGTGGAAAAGCAATAATATCGGATTTATTCGTTCTTTGATTGTATATTAATCTCAGAAAAAACTGAAACTATGTGCATCTACATGTATGCGTAAGATTTAATATTTAGCGATTACATACATCTCTATTACATCGACACTGTTATTTAATGCGCTACATTTCTTTTGGTTTTCTCACATTGCGATGCTATATTACAAATAAAAAATTTAATTAACTATCTAAACCTCGCAGAAAGAAAGTAATTTCTTCTATAATACGCACGTATTTTTTTTATAAAGCGCGAGCAACAAAACGCAGTGAGATCGACGTGACTGTCGATATATTACAATGTCTATTCAATCATCGCGCGGGAATGCAGCAACGAGACGGAATGCGAAAGCGCAGTAAGGCTGAAAAATTCACGGCAGTACCGAGGTCGCTTCAATGGCGTAACAAATTGCGTCGCGCAAAAAGAAAATGTGAGTTGCGAATATCAGAGTTGTTAAGCGCGGGCAAAAGGGGAAAGAAGGCGCGAAAGATGCATCTGAATAAATGCAAGATGACGTTAAAACCGAATGTCGGAACCGGGATCGGAAAATACCCTGGACTGAATTCTCTCTTATGAGCAAGGAGAAGATACAAGCCAGTCTTTTGCAATATAAACGAGTAGGTCCGAGAGTAGCTACCGAGGCCACCTAGCTGACAATGAGAAACACAGGAGTCTTGGATCGATTTCCTACCAAATAAAAGGAATACCTTATACGCATATACGGTGTTTCAGAAACTCCACCTACTTGAATCAAAGAAGAAAAATGACCAAAGAAAATAGAGATCATATGTATCGTATTTGAAAATCTAAGATTTTTATAACGATAAAGAAAGAAACTAACAACAAACTGTTTTTTTTTAATTTGTAATATGTTTTATTAAAACTAAAGAAAGTAATATTTATTTAGACAATTTATAGTCATAAAAAACAAATAATAAATGTTACAAAACTATTTCAAACGAATCGTATTGGAAGATCCGAGGCAGAAGAAAGTGTAATTTCTCGAGAACACCTTATACACACTCATACACGTACGAGCACAAGATCGAAGTTCTAGAGGCGGAAACGTACAGGTTGAAGAAATGAAGACGATGAGAGAGAGAGAGAGAGAGAGAGAGAGAGAGAGAGAAAATAAGAGCGACTTGTATGTGGATCGCTTTAGTTATTGAATTTCGGCGAAATCTATTTAGTCGACAGTTTTTGGCGGATCTGACAACTTTGACTATTTTTGGATCGAGACGAGATCCCTGATAATTGAGCTTTGTGACGGTAGAAGCAATTTCATGTTTGATGTAAATTCAACAGTGTCTCTCAGTGGTGGATGTAACATAGTGCGAGATAATTCACATCTTCATAAATTGGGAATATAAACAGTATTCTCTTTTGATATTCATTTTGCGATGCTAATATTTAAAGCGGTCAATATCATGGTTATTTTATGATCTTCAATGAAACATATTTTGTTGAAATAAATTCTTTTTAGAGAAAAAGTTTAAATTTACTGTATTATTAGAATTATGTAGTATTTTACTATATAAAGTTAATTATAAACTTAAATTAGTTTTAAAAGATATTTTTTCTCATAATATATTAACTTAATTGTCGATTAATAGAGATCATTTTTTTACAATATTTATTAGAAAAATAGATAAGACAAAATATGTGTGACTTACAAAACTTTTAATCTTTGTAAAATTAAAAA
>QVOB01019359.1:0-20221 GCA_014839585.1 Pseudomyrmex concolor | reverse complement strand
GAGAAATGCGTTGCAGCAATAAATACATAAATAAGTAAAATGATACATTATACATATATTTTACTATAAACGTTTACTTCTTCATATACCAAATCGAGAAATCGTATTTGGTTAAACAGCTAGAAATAGAAGAGATATCGCGACAGTTGAAACATCGGCGAATATTCATTCGGAATAGCAATGTAATGAATAAAAATACCCGATTTGTTAAGGCGATATGTAAGCCGCGTGAGCGATAACACCCGTATGAGGATCGTTTTAGCAATTAAGTAACAATATTTGTTCGGTTGTCGTGCCGCCGATCTTGGTGTGTGCACCTGCGCGCACCTGATCGCGGTGCGACGCATGTTTCGATAATCGACTGTCGAAGACTCTTCCGGTGTCGGATGTCACGTTTGCCTATGTCATGGGGATAGTCGCAGCACGAGCTTTGACCATAAAGAAACAGCAATTCCGTATATATTTTCTCTGTATTTTTGTTATAGTACCTTAAACGTATATAAATTTGTATATACATTTCTTATTCTTATCTGTATGCATATTATTGTTATAGTAACGACTCATTTTTATGGTTTACTTGTGTGCCTTGATATTTCAAATTTAAAGTTTTGCATTAAAAAAAATGTGGCGATATCACGTAATTTATTATTGTTCCACTCAGGAGAAGATTGCGAATTAAAATCTCGGGACGAGGATCTCTCATATCGTCGGATCGAGGTTCAGCGCGAGGTTATTCGAAACGACGAAAACGACAAGGACGAGATCGTGCGACTATACGCGCAAAAACACGTCCGCAAGGCATTTATAGCCATCGAATCGTTCCCTCCGTGTAAGAAATACTTAAACGTCGGCTGACTCGGCGGACGGACGCGGGAGAGGAACCGTTGGCCGGGTCGTGGTTTTATCAGAGCGATATGTCAGCGCGTGGCAGCGCGGTGTGTAGACATCGGTCACCGGACGAGTCGCATTTCTCACCTCTTAGAGCTTAGGCAGAGTAAAGGAACGTCGCCGACGATGCCATGTCGAATCGCTCGATTAAATTACACTATTTTTCACGGCCTCGTTCCCGCCGGTAACTCCCTTACCCGTTTCCCACCCGGTCGCCCACTCTCTCGGTGACCCTGCACCGGGAGACAGCATCCTTCGATAACTACGATTTCCGTTACCTAATCGCCGTGGGGACGTTGCGGTTTTATCCCGTCAGTTACGTACGATGACAGCATTTCATTTCTGTGAAATCGAATAGGAGATTAAAGGAAGACGACAACGACGGCGCGCGGGGATGCCATTAGATACTTGTCATACTGCGGTGGATATATACATTCACACGTATGCGGCCGCGGAAATGTAAAAGTAAAAGATACGGCGGGAGAGAAAAATAGGATGACCCGCGGCGAAGTTTTAGTCCTGGGAAATTGCAAGGTGTGTGTAATATAAAAGATAACGCACCGTGCTCGCGAGAACGCTGGTCCCGAGCTCTCTCTATCTCTCTCTCCTTCTCTTTTTCTCTCTTTCTCTTTCTCTCGGGCGTAGAGGGCGGTTTTCGTACTTTGAAGCTAGTCGGTCAATATCTCTTCCGTCCCGATCCCGTTTGAAACACTAGACGGCCCGACCGCGTAGCATTGAGTAATGCGGTGCGGAGTGGCGGTAATGAGGGGCATTAATATGCAATGAAAATGTCCCTACGCGGACCGTGTTATTCGAGAGTGCGTGGGGAGTGCGAAGCGCGCGATAGCCGGCTCGATATTAATAGCGGCCTTTCATTGTTCTACGATATGCGGGCCGCGTGCGAGAGGGAGACCCGGGCACGATACTCGACTTCGTCGTCGTGTAATTTTTTCTTTCTTTCTCTTTCTCTTTCCCTTTCCTTTCCTCTCTATCTTCGTATTTTTTCTGATCGGACACACAAAATCCTCGACACGGAGATCTCGGAGCTTCGTATTTGAGATTACGACGCATCGGCGACATTATTATCTACCTGCCGCCGGGAGGATTTTCCACGCGGACTAACGAGCTGCGATTGTTTCACGTGGCGTTTCTATCTTCTATCCTCGATCGTATCGTCTAACGCTAGTTTTTATAATGCGCAGCTATTACAACTCTTTCTCTTTCGCTTTTTCTCCACGTCGAAACAGTCACAAGCATACGTCTATTTTTATAGCCTAGTCGCTCCTTTTAAGATTCTCCTTTGATTGGCACGTTGTACGCGCATATGTAGATGCACGCAATCCTCGTTATCTTTCTTGCAAAAATGTCCCGGATTCGGCGGCGAGCGTATATACAATGAAAGTACAATTCTCGCGCGCTCGTGACGGCCGTGTATAATTAGCGAGCACGCGCGAGTGTGCATATAATTTCTGCCGTCGGGTATATTTTCGCATATTCGCAGAGCTGCTCCTCACTACTACGATGACGACGACGACGACGACGACGACGACGACGATCATTATATCGCCCTTCTCTTTCGGTCTACGATCTCTCTCGTCTCTCGCACCTCTTTCCTTCCGTCGGCGAGAAAGGAGATATACCCGGCCCCAGCTTCATACAAATAACATGAGAAAGAGGGCGGCCGCGCCGCGCGGCGAAGCCGAGGGATTTGGCACGACTCGGTCTCGCCTCTAAATTAGTAATTGCAGCCTCCGTGACGTGGTGGGCGCACGGATAAAAAGCGGCTGTAATGCCCGGCGATACGAGGTCACGAACCGGGCTAAAGTGAATACTTACCCGCTGCTTCCTTGCAGAAACTCGCGCACACGCTCACCCAGCTCGCCGTGTGCAACTCGTCGGTTGCGCCTTGTGTGTGTGTGTATGTTGCGAGCAGTCCGAAGAGGGGGCGTAATCCGCGGCGACGTGTATTCCCACGTCGTGCTTTCTCCGATGCGAGCGAGTAGAACGCCTCGTGAATCGCGCGGCCACGGCCTGCACTGTGCGCTCTCGGTAATCCCCGGGCCCTCTGCTTCCGAGGTCCGATCGTCACGATCGATCGATCGATCGATCGATCGATCCGCGCCGATCGCCCGCCCCGACCTCGCTTCGCTTCGCTTCGGACGAGGTCAGCAGGTAGATCGGGCTGTGCAAGCTATTATAACGAGACCGGCCGAGAGAACTTCGCGGCTTCGAACGTCAGGCGTTGGATGTACGTTCGCGTTTTATAGACGCATCGAGATAGGTACAAAACCTCTAATATCCCATTAAAAAATGTTTTATTGCATCAAACAGCAATTCCGCAGTAAGATATTATTGTACTAAGTGCAATAATGATAATGTAAGTGCGTAATTTGTTGTTTTGTTTTTTTTTTATAATTTACAATCTGCTCGTAAACAATATAAGGAAATGACGATTAGCTGAAACACATTTCGTTGCTTTTGACCGACTCTCTTTTTGCATTCTCTTCCGACATATTAAAATACGTAATTAAAATACGTATTTTGCATCAGCGCGAAAAAAATTCTTGATCAAACGGCTCTTCGCGCGCGAGTGGAAGTGAATCTGAATAATAAAAGATTGGACGGGGAGAGTTCGTTCACGATCTCGCCATCTCTCGATTACAATTTTATATCTTGAATTTACATCAAGTCTTTACTTTAAAAGCGCGCACGTGCACGATGCCGCGCGCACTAAACGCGAGGAGTCTAGGCACAGAAAGAAGAGTCAAGTGTTAATTAATATCCCGCGCCGGAGAGGATCTCCGTTGGCTGGCGCGAGCGGAATGCGGCACTTGTTCCAATGTTAAGTGAACAGATCTGGAAATATCGTTAACGGGAATACAAATCTGGACTTAGCCTGCGTGGTATGTGCATTACCGTGAGCCGCGAGTCGACGAACGTCATCGACGGTTTTCCAATCCGGTTTTATTGCGACTTCCAACGAAACGGCTCGGGCTCTTCGCGCGCGATGCTTTTCGCGCTAAGTGGCAACATTAATCGGAACATCGTATAGCGCGAATAAGCGTCTTCTTGGTGTGATGCCAGTCGTCCCTGGGAAAAACACCGCGCGCAAGGTTGCATCGTTCTGCTATGACGCGCGTTTCAAGCGAAAAGGCGATAAAGCCGCGTGTGCGATATCGCGCAACGATCTGTATATCGTCGCGACATTGCGAATCTGCTTTTTAACTTTTGCGCGCAATACCTTCGACAGAATTTCACGCCTACGGTAATACGATGTAAATTACTGCAGTTGTTATCGACGCGGCGTATCCTGTAATCACCCGTGTGTGTGAGTTTCTGGTGTGAATATTATTAATTACTGGAAAATTGCTCATAAACGATAAGTGTTCGGTATTGGCGCTGATGCTTTTACGCGACGCGGCTTTGATGCTTACAAATATCCTTGTATATTGTACAATGATGCAAATAAATGTACTCCGACTGTGGTCACAGAGAGAATATAAAATATGCAAATACACAATACAATTTATTAATTATTAAACTTGATACATGTACATATGTATATGTATATACACTATGTATATATACATATATACACGTAATCGACAAGATTCTTGCTTTTTTTTTCTTTTCTTCCAAATGCCGGACATTTAAGTTGGAGCATCTTATCGGAACGCGTTTCCTTGCGCTCTAGTCCAAATCAGGCTTGAAAGCGCCGAGCCGCGCAACACAAGCTGGGAGGGGTCGGTATGTCAGGTTCGCGCGCGAGTACGTTTTAAAGCAACGAGTTGCCCCGTCAAAAGCAGCAACGAGCGAGACGAGGGCGGCAAGAGCCGATTTCAATAAGCGAGCCCGTGGCTCGCCTTTTATTTATTTTCCGTAGCCCAGAGAGAAAGAAGCCGCCTCCTCTCTCGTTGGAGCATCCTGGCCTCCCTCCAGCCGAGGGGTTTGTCGGTGATGCGCGCAGAGCGAGAGATGCGAGGACCTCGCATATGCAAGGTATATAACAACGCGTTATAACGCGGACACCTTACCATTACCGCGTCGTTCGCGTATTAGACGCCGAAGTGGAGGCTCTCCGCGCGAAGCAGCGGAGAACGAGATATAGTACGCCCTCGCTGCTGTACCTCGCACGTGTGTACGAGACTGACAAGAGGATTGTATTCGAGGAGATCTCGCTATAAAAGTCGCGCTAAAATTAACAGTGAATGTAGAAACACTTACTGTTATGATCTGTGTTTTTGGGCGACTGTTACACGACGTTTTAAATCGACACTCTCTCTATCTTTTTTCGTATAATTCCGTTCCTATATCAATTCGCAAGATCTATTTTATTTTTATTTACAAAAAAATTGAGCGTGAAAGTCTCGGAAAGAAAAGAAGTCGGCCAGAAATATGTAATCTCCGGGGGTGGTCGTCGCGACGGCGCAACGAGGTTGCCGAAGGCGCGCAACCTCGTTCGGAAATCAGTCATACGGAACGAATCGATTCCGACCGGCTTTTCCCAGCTGATATATAAGATATCGATCGAAAATTCAATCTGCCGGAGTCGGCGAATGATTGTAAAGCGGAATATCGACGTCTCGTCGGGAGGAAATCGCGGACCATTATCGAGCTCGTTTCTCACCTCGTTCGTGCTTCGCTCGGGGAGAGCCGATCGACGACGGCGCGCGAGCCGGGAAACCGTGCCGTGAGGCGGACAAAAGCGCGTTCGAGATTCCAATTCGGTCGTGCTCTCGCTACGAATTATGGCGGACGGCATGCCCTTTTGCACGCCTGCCGATGTGCCCGACCGACGCCGCGGCGTGCCTCGCGAAAACGATCCGTATAGAACGGCTAACCTTTCGCGCCTCTCGCGCAGTGGATCCAGTTCAAGACACCCGTACGATGCCGCGATGCGAATATCACGAACGGGGCCTTTCCCCCCTATATTCTTGCACGCCCCCTCGTATCGCCGTGGGGCCCCGAGGGATGATCTTCTCGCCGGCATGAGCCGTGCGATCGCTTCATTTTAAAGTGCCCGCCAGTTTCGTCGAGACAGGTAATAATCAAATTCAGCCGACGGAAAGAAACAAAATTAATCTCCTCGGCTGCCGCGGACTCCGAACGTCTCGCTCTTGCATTTGTTTTCACGCAAATTGTACAGACTATTAATTTACGAAGACGTGTAATTTCTGTTCGTTGTAACGCGCGCGGCAAGGTTGGAACTCTGGACTATAGATTTCTAATTCTAGAGGTTGGCGCGGGCGGTCGTCGGCATTGCGGTTTTCTTGAATTGATTTCGAGCGCGCTGTCGGCACACATATCGTATAATAGTTTTAATGCCGCTGTGTTACATGAGTAACCCACCGTCTGATTGAGCGCTTAACTAGACAAACCGCCCGCGGGCGATACATTATAAGACTATTCATTTGCATCGCGGCTAACCGCTCGCTCTCTCTCCCCTTGTCGCGACTCTGCCCTCCAGCCGGGAGAAAAATAACGATCTCTCGTGAAATATCACGCGATATTAATCTACAGCGATCGCTGCCGATTTATCAATAGATATTTCGCGGTGTAATAGACACGGTCGAACGGCGCGGTTAATTATTACTGGATCATCAGATAAGATCCCGTTTGGTATTGTGCGCTAAATATATCTCCTCAACGGGTATCTCAATCGTTTCTTATCTCTACGACGTTTTAATATTTAATTTACTGGTCTCGGAATCGTGCAGAAAAAAAAGGCAGTCGAGAGCCTTGCTTACGCAACACGCGGCGCTATCCCTCTTACTCGTCTCGATAAATCACACCCCGTCGTCTTCTCAAATGCTTCGTTTACTCTGTGTACTAACAGCCACCGCAAAATTACCTTTGGTATCGATGAAGCTACGATAACCTTCACTCTACGTGCTGCGCCTTTGACAGAATTCACGTGGAGGATGCGACGCGGCGGCGGTTAGGAAACCGCCGAGGTCGCAGGTCGCCGTTGATCCGCGACTCTTGCTTACTTTGCGCCCGGTGCAGTGGTAATCTTTTTAATTGCCCGCGGTAAATCACAGATTGGAATCGCGGACTCGTGCTCGGAAATTCCACGCGAAAGCGGGAAACGTG
The DNA here is from genome assembly GCA_014839585.1 of Pseudomyrmex concolor. Classification (NCBI taxonomy): domain Eukaryota; kingdom Metazoa; phylum Arthropoda; class Insecta; order Hymenoptera; family Formicidae; genus Pseudomyrmex; species Pseudomyrmex concolor. The sequence continues at coordinate 13,240 of QVOB01019359.1, read as the reverse complement.
CTCGCTCCGGCGATAATTCTCGCGGTCCTGAACAAAAATGCGTGTATAGGTCATCGTAGAGCGATATCGATTCGATCGATAAAGAATAAATTTAATATCGATTGTACGTATATATTCGTGTGTGTTTTGAAAATATGGATCGTGGGCGCGTGCAACAGGTGTGTGCGATAACTTCTTCTGTCCGTTCCGCCGGAAAATTCGTTGAATTGCGCGCGCACAGGGTGCACAGGGGTTGAGAAACCTTGGTCGAAGGTTGTAAGGTTGGAGGTGTCGGACGCCGTAGGGGGCCTCGAGCCTAGCCGGTGCTACATCATCCGCGGGGACAGCGTATCCACTTGTTAGCGAAGCGGGCACAGCCACTGCCTACAAATACGTTTCCGCCGTGATAAATGGACTGCAGCTCTCGAAATACGAAGGCATTCCTACTCCGGGCGTTGCTTGATTAATGAACTGCGGGATTTCTACGGTAAGTCCGCGAGCCAGACCGATCGACCTCTCTCTCGGGTTCCCTCAGTCGTGGAACATCCACGACTTGCGGTTTCCCGTGCACCGTCTGGACGACACCACTTCCGGATTGACACAGTTAAAAAATTAAATCCTTGTCTACGGTTCTTTTGGAGAATGCAAATTTTACTTGTTTTGATACATATATATGAAAGCTGTACAAATGTATATAAACAGATGTAGAACATTTTACTTGTATGATATAAAAATATATTCAATAATAATGTATCGTTTAAACTGTTTATTTACACATTTTATAATAAGTATTTGATATGTATTATATTATTTTTATTAATTAATTTTATTTAAATGAGAATATTGAAAGCTCCCTTTATTACATATGTAATAAGATTTCGAGATGCACAACTCCCGTCTCGTAAAAAATAGCTGTACAAACATCTCGCCGCGTCGGGGGTTAATTTTCGCGCGTCGGCGCGCACACAACGCGCATTTTACGTGTTCGTGAACCGAGACCCCACCAGGAGCGTGCGTTACGTGAAGAAGATCGGGCCCGTTCGTGAAGCCGGGTAAGCGTAACAATAAATCAATAGCGGAGGCCCCGCGGTATTCTCGGTGGTGCCCATAATAAATTCATGAATTGTAAAACTGCTGCTCTCGCGCGGGACGAACCGTGGCGTATTGGATTTATTGGTCGACCTGACCCCACTAAGACGCCTCGCTCGAGACCCGGCTCTGAGTGGGTGGAAGGGAATCGGAGGATTCGAGGGGGCCCGCGAATGGTGCGGCCGAGAGGACCGGCGAGAAAGCCGCAGGGGTAGTGGACAAAGGGGGTAGGAGAGATGCCGCGAGAGAGAGCGCAAATGATGTATGAACGAGTTAACGGGCCGCTATCGATCACCCGCGTGTTACCAAATAATTTTCAATTATCGTCTCTATAAATTGAACGAGAAGTGCTGCGTCGTATAAATGCGCGATGTTCGCTTGCAGCGATCGCGTTCGATATTGTACGTCAATGGATAGAATCGACCGGTTAATATCGATCGTTGAAGCACAGTGACATTTAAAGGTTTCCAGATCTGACACTCGGATAGTGATCGATTACACGAGCGAGATTTCGTCGAGAAGATTGCGAAGCGCCTTCGTTCTGAGTGTGCGATATGACTCAGGCAATTTACCATATATATGCGTTTTGCTTTTTATCACGATGTAAACTAATCTTACGACTCTCCCGTTTATCATGTGATATATAACCTAGATTTAATTTCTTGCCACCTCTCTTTGACGATTCAGTCCGTACGGCAAGTATCGTAATCCCGCGGCATTAACAACGAAGGCGAGACCGGTAAATTTATTGAAATTGAAAGCACGTGCGCGCCAAGTTTGCCGCGACGATAAAGTTATGATATTGAATAGTGGTAGCATGGGAGTTTTTTTACACGATAGAGCGTTTGCGTTCGATTTAATACCATTGTCTGTGCACACACTTTTGTGTGTGTGGATTTGTGCGTGTGTACATATATTGTGAATTTATCGAACGATCATTTGATTTCAAACTACTCTAAGTATCAGAGTATCGCCTGCTGCAATTGGCATCGTAAGCGTAAATTAAGCGATATTAAGAACGCGTCGCTTTTATGGGAATTAATTTACGATCGTTCGTCGTTTTACGTAACGCGCACGAGTAGCCAAGCGCGAGCGTTCCTATAGCAGTAGTAGGAGGAAAATTATTAAGTACGCCATGAACCAGGAGCAAAGGCTGAAAAATTACGACGGTCGGTGTGCGTAAATACTGAAAACCATGATGTCGCCTTCTTATCGCGTTATCTCCATATTTCCTCGCGCAAACTCAGCGCTCAGGCAACGAGTATCATTCCCGATTATGCAGACGCCATTCGTCGAAAGTATACACTGGAGAGCTGTGGAGCGCACCCATGCGAGAAACCCCTCGCATTCGTTCTTCGCGGAACCCCGCACGCGAAGCTCGCCACGGAGGCCCCCGTGACGGCGGAGATTATACGTCCGGGCAGTTAGAAGTGGTTTAGCGATAATTTAAACGCGCTAAATCAGAAATGCATTTACGAGATCGGCGTGAAATTTATAAATTAGCCCGGCTGGCAGATTTGTGGCTAGTATTTATACATTTGCACCGCCATGGGGCCTCAGTCGGGTTCCGATGCCCTGCTGGCAATGGAAAACCTCCGAGTACGCGCGCGCGCGCGGTCCTCCCTCGATGATTTACGTCGGAGCATCAACGGCGCCTTCTCCGCGTGCACATCCCCGGCATGAAAATGCCGGACTCGCGATGAAAAGAGAATTTTCTTACGTTCGCGACGTGTCTGAGAGACCCCCGCGGGCAGAGCGAACCCCGGAATTAATCGTCAGCGTATAGAGGGGACGAAGCGCGCCAAAGGGAGTTTGCGACGATAAAATACGGTGGAACGAGCCGGCGACAAACTTACCGAGGGAATCGGAGTGTAATCGATGCTTTACGCAGTTCCTCGCAATTTTTGCGAATCGCGAGAAGCGTTTCGCGCGCCGTCGGAAAGCGATTATGCCGCTTACGCGATTATTTAGTGCTTGTAATCCCGTGATTTATTTTACGCGCGTTTGGGAGCGCGAGCAGAATTGTTGTTTCCCGAAGATTTCCCAAGAATAATGATCGATCACTTTATAATATCCTTGATATTTATAGGTATTATTAAAGTTATGCTTTCATGTGCAAATGCCGTAGGCGATGGTGTTTATAAAACAAGATACACATTAGCGAATTAAACTGCAATTCGCGAATCTACAATTCCAATTCTGAAAATTTTATTACAAACGTTAGGTTGTTAGCTTGCCAGTAAAAACATTTTTCTGACATTAGTAACGTGACAGTAAATTATCGCAGTAAACAGTAATAATGGAGTAAATAATAATACTGCAATAAACAGCATTACAATAGCAAGTAACATAAAGAACTGTTTGTTTTAAAGTTTGACTAGTCAATGTAAACGCGCGGCGTTCATATAGTTTCACCGTCGAACTTGAGTCGAGGTTTGGTTCGCTATAAAGTGTGTGGATTCCGCTTAAGATTGAAATGTTTCCTCACACTAAGAATTAACCGGCCCTCATTTTTCAAATTAATTATTGAATCCGCGCGTCGGCGTACAATTACGTGGCATTTCGCGCTAAAACATCAATATAAAGCCAGACTTTTGCAATCGCAGCGATGTATGGGCTTTTGCGAAATCTTACAGAACGAACCTTTCGGGTTAATTTAGCGTTATTATATTGCGGTCTGTCGCTAGATGATACGCGGGACACGCAATCGTTGTTGTAAATCGTCTCCGCGAGCCGCCGCGAGCCGGATTCTCCTGGCATTAAAGGCGCTCGGTCAGCGAGCAAAAAATCCAGACGCGTAATCTGTACGCGCGCGCTGTAAGTGCCTTGTAAATTGATTCGTCGGCTGGATCTATAATCTTGCGCGTCGATAACGCGCGACCTCGAAGAACGCACTTAGAAAAGAACACGTCGCCCGATGACAGCAAGATATATCGACGACGAGCGCTATTTCTATTACTGTCATTTAATAGCCGTGATGACACCTTCCCGAAGGCGAGACTGATTTTTTTTTCCATTACAACACAAAAAATTTACCAGGTATAATATTTCATCGTGTCCCGCAACAATTGACGGAAAATGTGCAACGTTTAATTATACCCTCGTGTCGTCTTGTTAGAACCAAGCCGACATTTTTTGTAAACGTTTTAATCATACAACGTAGAAGGAGCGTGGCACTAAAATGATTTTGAATTCCGATCGATGAGTACACACTTCGAACGCAAGCAAGATAATGTAATATAATAAATAATTGTCGTCGAATGTCGCGCGTTCCTCTATTCTTCATCCGCCGTGATCCTTGAGTCTTTACGTTCGCCGAGAAAATCGTCGCCGGCGATCTTTGCGCGACGTAGGAGACCATGTGACAAACTTCGCGAGTTGTGCTTCACGTGCGCGAAGCACGTGCTTCAACAGAACGGCTCAAAGCATTACGCTTAAGCACGTTGTTGCGAGCGTTTATTATAAGGCCGGTACTCCCGGCATGGGGTCCCCGCGGAGTCGACACCCATCCTCGCGAGACGCTGTATTTAATTTCTCTTTAAGCTGGGTTTAAGAAACTAATGAGACACGCGCTAAAGTTAGCGGAAGTGGGCACGGTGAATTTATTAATCGATCCCTCGGTTCCACCTGTCGCGTCTCTTCCGCCTCTCCCGTTCCGCGCGTTTCGCGCAATTCTTTCGTTTCCTTCGTCGTCCCCCTACGCTCTACGAGAAGCGACGATCGTCGTTCCGCGTAGAAAAAGTTTACCGTGTACACGATCCTCGTGACTTGGCATCGAGCGCGCATCTCACCGCTTCCTTCGACGTGGCAGGAAACTCACGGCACGGTCATGCGACGAGACCTGACTTTCGCAAAACATTTAGTGATCAATGGACGTGAATAAATTTGCATTAATGTAGATATCTGTAAAGTAATTTACATAATAAAGTTTATCGATATAGAATTATTTATGTTTGCATTATGACATTAAAACGTAATTGGTATTTTTTAGTAGGAGAAACATTTATTGGTATAAATGTTTTTTAGTATGATTTCAACTTTAAATTTAGCCAACTTTGTTTCCCCTTTATTTTAACCAAAATCTAATGCGATCGTCATCATTCTCGTGACAGAAATGATAATATGAGAATCGCTGGCTGGTGTCCGATGAAGCGTTGCGAATCATAAAGCGAACGTATATATACATATGTACACACTTACGTATGTACATATATATACATATAAATGGGCAAGGTGTGCGCGGCACGAGATCGTCTGTCTGTCGCGTCGGTGCCGATCTTGTGGCACGATTCCCATGGCGCCGGGACCGTTACGCGCACGGATCGGGGGGATAAATTAGATTGATATTGAGCTAAACTCGGGCGCGATACCGAGACCCCCGCTATCATCCAGACAGGCTTGCACCGGGACGAGATTGTGCGCGATTTCTCGCGATCCACACCTGCTGTTCCGTAGGAATGCGCGTTGTCCGAGAAGAGATTCCATAATCTTCTCACGATATACGCACGTAAGCGGCAGGAGGGAGGATGTACTTCTTAGAATGCCTTACTCGGGAGGTACTCGCTCATGTACGAAAGCACAAGTACGTCGAAAACGTAATTTTCAAAGGTTAACTGCAAGATTAATTGCGAACAGGTCGGCGCGCGGGACGCCGCGGAATCAAGGCCAACCAGGTTAGACGATTTTCCATTTAACGGGGTAACGTCGACCGAGAGAGAGATCTGCGGAAATTAACTGTGCGCGGGAAGAAATCGCAAAATTATTATTCCAATCATCGGCATTACCGCGATCCAGATGATATTTAACTACTTCATGATATCACGGCAATATTATCTTCGACGGAGTCATTATCTTTGTGTGCGAAGCATCGTGCTATTCCGCGCGTGCCGTCCCACCAGAAATGACGAACGAGCGCGCGGCGCGATTTTGTTGATTAGCTCTGATTAAAAAAGGTTAATTACGAACAGATTGAACCACGGTGAGCCACGTGAAATCAAGGCTAATGACGCCAGACACAATTTTCTCTCGTTGCATACCGGTTAGCCTAGAGATGCTGCTCGTCGTCCTGCCAACGTCATCCTTCATGATTTCATCACGTCCGCGTTATGCGCAATAAATATCTTGAAGATCATCGCAGTAGGTCCTTGCTTCTGCTGATGAGTAACGCCAGTCGATAGCGATAATTAAAATATTGCGCATACATTTTATTTTCCGCGAAACAGATGGACCGAGATATCTAACTAATAATCTCTTCTCGTAACACGTGCGACTTCGCATTTACTTTACACGAGTCAGTAATAATCGCTTCGTGCTGTGCTCGCGCACCGTGCTATGTAATATATTCAATCATCGTTTCTGTTCTGCTACTCTGTGAAACATATATCTGTAGCGTTCGAAACCACTCAACGAAAGACTTTTACTACTGCCTAGGCATATTAGCGTTTGACTGTAACAATCATTCTTGTTATTTTTTGCATACTTAAATTAATGACGAACAATGTGTTGATGTGTAAATAAATGGAAAACAAGAGAGAAAGAGAGAGAGAGAGAGAGAGAGAGAGAGAGAGAGAGAGAGAGAGAGAATCATATCATTACTTCGAGATTTATGCGTATAACGTATATCTGTATATATCGTCTATCGCCCTTTGTTCCATCGCTATATTTCACAGTTTCAACATATCCGCGAGGACGCGGGGAGATAATGTCCGAGAAAGAATCTCGAAGAGCGGCAGCGTTTTCTGACGAAAAACGAAACGCCATTGTCCACATTGGGCGCGCGGGACCCCTGGGGAATGTGTCTCTACCATTGGCGAGACTAGCGGGACGGTTAATTTTAATTCTGATTTAGCCTCGGTGCCCGGGTGATTTTCACGACGCGACGGTGTCGCTCTAGGGGGTCGACCGCCCTCCACCGGCCCCCGCGTCCGCGTATCCCCGCCTTGGATTTACAGGGCACCCCTTATCCGGCGGTGATCTCTTCGGGAACGCAAGCTCATTTAAAACAATAAACCGGGACAATTTCATAAATTTCGCCGCGGAAATCTCGCCGGATCTCGGGAGAGTAATTTTAATCAGGAGTGCAGGACAGCGCCGCGGGAGTCCGGAGCAGCGTGGACCCGCTGTGGAACGAGAAGATGAGAAAGAGAGAGATAAGTCGATGAAGAAGAAAGGGAAAACGAGGGAGACAGAGAGAGGATAGCACAACAATTCGAGAACTCCCCCGCCGTGGGATCTTTCTCCTTTTACCGCGGCCGAAATTCGGGGCCCCACGCTACTAATTTACCGCTACCTGGATACATATACGCTCACGGGTGTTGTTTTCTAACTTGAGTTACGACAGCGATGAACCGGCTGCGGCAAGCAACGGTTTCTCGTTTCTGGGGGGGAACGGTGAAGCCGGTTATTCATGACGCAAATTTGGACGACCATTTCGGATCATCGAGATTAAAAGGAACTTTACAGCTCGGTCTGTTTATTCCCTATTATAAAATTCTTTTCGTAATTTTGTAACGTTAATGAGTTAATTATTTTGCAGAACATAAAGGAGAATCAAGTAGATACGAGATATGTATTGAACATGAAATTAATAAAAAAAATAATAATATAAGTAAACAATTAACTATTTTTGACTCTTTTTTAAAGAAATATTAAATTATTCATTTACATAACAACTACAAACACATGGAAACATAAAGGCTACTAGATCATCGAGTGGTCATGACAGAATACGAGATCGAGTTTCGGAATATCGCTCGATCAAGCCGTAGTTCAAGGTAGCTGGTTGGTTACCACGAATCGTCTCAATGAAATTTATCGTTCCAATCCTCGATCGCGGTCGACGCCACACCTACAGGTAGTAGGAATTCGGTCGATCCTAGATCACAGACTACGACGATCGAGATCTCGTCCGGGACCGGTCAATAAATAATCGTGAAATATACGAAGAAATATACGCGGTTGAGATTTTGTGACTTTCACCCGGTAGTTTCCCACGTGACGATGATGCCCAAGGAGCTCGTCATATTCCGCGCTCAATGACCGTTCGTCGATTACTCAATGACGAGCAGTTCGAGCGCACAAATACGGGAACATTCTCGCGCCGTATGTGACATTAATAGCCTGTGATTTCTCGATGTCGTGACACGTAGGCAACAATTCGCGTGAAATTCGACCGCGGTGCTGTCACGGCGAACTTTTGAAATGTGCGGCCCAAACCGAAACGAATCTTCGCGCTTGCCGTCGGCGCTGGACATTGTATGTGTGATCGACGTGTACAGGTGTTTCCCAAATCAACGATTGTCTGGATGACGAGAGAGTTTTGAGAATCGGCGATGAGTGACGTGTGATTACTTCGAGATTATTGAGGATGAATCGAAAGTGAAATTGAATCGACACCTAGAGAAAGATCGAGTGTTTACCGATGATTGAGCTATTGAAGTGATAGTCGATTCGACAACAAATTAATGAGACAAAAAAAAAAAACAAACGGTAACGTGAGAATAAATAGTAGAAAGAAGGATGTGAAAACGATCGTCTTCGCCGCGCTTATATAAGCAATATAATTGCGGTATAACTAAAGAAATATTGCAGTAAAGTAATAAGATTAAAATATTCTCTTACGCTCGTTTAATACGAATCGTGCTTTAGTTACGTTCAGGATACCGTAACGTATAAAATATACAGGTGAATGCATCTTAAAGATACTTGCAACAAACGATATGATTGCAAGAACGGAGTAAAACTAAAATTGAAATAGGAGCATGCGACGCTTTTTGTGGCCGACAACGAGGATTGCGCGATGTCGGGCTCGCGTTCAATCGAGTTGAAAATCGTCAGCGGCATTTAGAAGAAACGAGTTGCCTTGTGGCGAGCAGGTCGATGCTTTGAAGAAACCGTAGGCTCGTTAGCTTTAAACTGGTCGCTTAGAGAGCCGCGCTCTCTTGCCCGACGGGACGCCTTAAGCATTCTTTATTGTTAGTTCGAGGGCTCACGACAACGTTACTCACGTACAACAACGTGGGCAATATTATAGAAATTGCTGTAACACCACACCGATCTCTCGCGCAGCGGATGGACTCTCGACCTCACCCGGCGCGATGATGATGGTTCCCGGGCCTGGTCCCGCGCGCGGTGTGAATGAAGAGGAAGACCCAGAAATTACGACCGTCACAAATTGCTGTCAATTTTGGAGATTTTTCACTTCGCCGGTAAAGCGCTCGGCCATTTACCGGGGCCGGTAAATACACTGGACAAATCTCGCGCTCGTGCACGCAACAATTTACCAATTTGACTCCCTGCAAAACTTATAATTCTTTCACTTACGACAAATCGCCGTAAGATGACTACAACGCGACGTTTATTATTACGTCAGACGTGCGTATGCCGTTGCGCGACTCTTCATGTCAGCTTGTAACTGTCTTACGCGATACTTAACGCGCTGTCGGTTATCGCGTCAACAATTAATTCACGATTTCTTCGCTTATTCGGAGAGAGCTGCGCTGTGCGATTTCCAGGTTCGAAAAAAGCGTAACCGCTTCTTGATCGATCGCTCGATCGACGGGGACCATCGCACGCGCGCGCCGAGCCGTCGCGATCAGCCGAGCGTGATGCATCTCGGAGCCTCCGATACGCCGGCGGCTCCGAATAACCAGAGCGGCGTAACGCAACGGTTCGGTCGGAATACCGTGGAAGCGCGGAGACGTGGAGGTTGGCGGAGAGCAGGTTAATGCGACCAAGGAGAAGATGATGCACGAGAGCACGGCAAGTGCCCGCGCGTATCCGGCGCAGACAGCGTGTAGGATGAAGTCTTTCCCGCGAAGCGACCATTATCGTTATGATCGCGGCCGGGTAGATGCCACCCCGTGATTACCGTATCGGCCGGCGATCGACGGCGACAGGACTCGCCATTATGCGATCGACACCTTCCGAGACACGTTCGCGCCGTAAATCATCGGCTAAACGGAAAACCCTCTCGGCTGTATTTACGGGCGAACGGCGGGAATGCGCTGCATTCGCGGCTAACTCGCGCTTTACCGGAGCCTATACGTGCACGAGCGTGCCGAAGCGAATACTTACGTGTTAGATTATCGATAGATACAAAAAGATACAAGAATATTAGGAATAGCCGAAATATTTCAATCAATTTGGTAATATACAAGGATGATCGCAATGGAAAAAGACAAATTTTTTTTACATGTAACCTCTTTTTCCAATGTCAATCTCGCATTAATGCATAGAATAAGTCAAATATATTAATGCTAATATTATCGAATTCAATATTCTATTTATATGTGTGCATATATAAATAGAATGTTCTGTTTATAAATAACATTATTAACATTTTAGATAATTTGTGGTTGAATGTTAAGTGTCCGTTTCACTTTGAATATATGCAGTTTAAATCAAAGTTTCGTTCGAACACATAATTTGGTTTCGTGAGAAAAAATTTTATTTTTTGTTGACAAAGTGGCAAAGTATTATATAAGTCTAAAGTCGTTAATTTGGCACGAAAATGTGAGTATAAAATGTGTAAATACGTTACATAAGCGAGTAGAACAATATTGTATATATTTATTCCAGTAAATTTTGATTTTCGCACAAAGGTGTTGGTCGTAATGGTTATTTACATCGCCATAAAAGCTTTTCTAGAAGATTTATTAAACAAATAAAACCTTCTCAATTTGTTTTGTGCTCAGTGAATTTCGTGATTTTTTTAAAGCAAATCAAACATCGAAACATCACTCGGGCTCGATTGTTTGAAATACTATAAAAGAGCACAATTTTTGAATTCGTACGAGAGAAATTTTTTTTTTTTTTTTTTTTGCGTGAGAGAGGAATCGAGTCGCGATCGCGTTAGTCGCAAACCTAGACCGCGCGATCTCGGACGTGGATACAGATGTCTCGTTCATTATGACACGGTACGAGCGAAAGAAAACCGGTGAGGTGGATAGGAACCTGTCGCGACGGGAAAGGCATGAAATTCCCGCCATTCACGATGTCAGCTATTAACGGACGTGCGGCACTACATCCTTTACAAGTCAGCCGCTTTGTAGCCCGGCCGAGCTCTATGGGCCTCGGCACGCTTTAACCGCATAATCATCGGGATGGGGCTGGGAACCGACGTTATAATAACGTTAACACTTCGAATTACATGTTAAGGGCCGGTTGATTCCGCTCCGCACCGCGCGCGTGAAAGATGTAACGACTTTTCATCGTGCGCGCATTGCCGAATGGAGCTCTCTTCGTGGTCGCGCCGATACGCTCGTCCGCGAGCGAGCGCATGCGAGAGCAAAGCGCACGATCACCGCGCGCCAAGGCACGAAGATCGAACAGGATCGCAATGCAATCGCTATGCATCGTTCTATTTTCATACACGCTAACGTGTATTACCAGGCACTTTTGCCCTTTCGTATTCGCGTGGAAAAATTTCCCGTCAAAGAGTACGTACAATAAGGTATTAGACCGGCGCGGCGCGGCCGTGCAACATTGATCGAACGTATCTACCGGTTGTCTTCGAGGACCGAGAAAAAAATTTACTCCCTCTTTCAATCATATTTTAAATTCAGTATTGAAATTAAATAAAGTTTTAAGAGTCGTTTGCAGGATCTTATGCAGAATGATCTTATCCTACAAACGACTCTTAAAACCTTATTTAATTTCAATACTGAGTTTAAAACTTCAGAGTCCTGAAGATTCGTTTTCCTTATTATTAATTTATCATACTTTAAATATTCGAGTTTGTATAAATCGCGAATAAAATACGTGAAATGCGATTTACACGCCATATGTTCGCGTTTATAATATCGTGACACGGACAATTCGCCGGAGAAGATCTGCAACGAAATCGTGTACGCGTTTCACCGGCAAGTTCGTCTTCTTGATTGCACGAACCGAAGGCGCAACGCGATAAGGCAATATTATACGGCAATTAAGATAAGTCGCGGTGAGTAACATTAGCAAAGTCGTAATTAAACGCGAGTCGCAAGCGGGAGAGAAAGCGTCTGCCTGTCTACGATCCCGAGATGCCTCGTTGGCACTTCCGGTTGTTCGTGACTCGACCGCACCTGTGTCACACGTCCATCTCGGGTGAGCACGTGTGTTCGTTCGTCTTCGCAAGTGAATGATACAGAACTTTCTGACCTCGGTTATTAACGCTAGTCATGTTCCGCGAAGGTGTTCTAAACGATAATCGTGATTATTATGTTTCAGAGTAAAATTTAATGTATTACACATGCGCGTATCATCATATAGATATATTTATCATATAGATATAATTATTTTATGGCTTCCTTAAATATCATACAACACAAATATAATAAATGCATACTTACAATTAAATCAACAAATTTTATTCATTAACAATAAAACTAAGTTTTACGTTAAAATTTCACTACCAACTTGCGATTACAAACTGTACCTACTAAGATCAATAGAATTGATATTGCCACATTTGTATTTTAAGATACGCGAATATCAAATACATGTATTTTTGTTTTGTACCGTAATGATGAAACTGGGAAGATTCGTGTGTCACTCGAAATTCTTTATTTCACACGATTACGAAATTCGATCGCGATACGTGATCAAATATTTCCAGTATTTCTCAAGGCTCCTCGCTACGGTAGTCAGTGGCGTTCGCCAAAACCCGAAACCCGAGTGGATCGTAAAAAGCTGAGCAATCGCGCGTAAATCGCCGAATTTATGGAGACGGCTGCGAGCATCGGCCGCACAAGCATAGAATTAGAGATCGACCTCCATCTCACGATCACTATCGTTATGATAATTCGACGAAACTGGAATTGTGGAGTATATATATAATAATATATACATATATATATATATATATATGTACATGTATATGTACATGTTCATGTATATGCTAGCAAATAGGACGACTTTTGAAATATTTTAATGGCACGATCAACGAATTTTAATATGTTTAAAATATGTCTCTTATCGTCGTTATCGAATGCTCTTCTAGCAAAACTACATATTTCAAGTTTTTAATAAACATGAACTTTAAAATCAATCTCGTAAAATCAATTAGGGTTAAATTAATTTATATATTGCTATTTCGATATAATAATTTGTGTTGGAAACATATTAGGGTAAATGGGGGTAAGATGGCCATAGTTTTCTTTAAATGCAAAAAACAGACTTTTATTTTTGTTAT
>QVOB01019326.1:0-21685 GCA_014839585.1 Pseudomyrmex concolor | reverse complement strand
ATATATAAGAATAATATTTGTTTTTTCTTAAAGCTAAAGGATGTGACTATTATATAATGTACCTAATATTACATAATATTGTGTACATTGTTTTTTTTATAATCTATTTTGGATGTTACTTTGTGCCCCGGTCTCCCCTAAATATCCACTTAACGCTCTTCTCCTTTTCTTACATACGATTTCATTTAGCTCCTTAATTTTTTTTCTTACGCGAGTCCGGACTTTTTCTTGATCGAAACATTTTTCTCCTAGCTTTTTGGTTTTTTAATTTGTAGTGATTTAATTTCTAATAATTTGCGAGAAACGTCATCTCGTACCTTGTCTTTCGCCTCAATGTCGCAATTGGCTTGTATCAGTATTTCGATGATCTCCGTGTTTCCTCTGGACGCTGCCCAATGTATCGGAGCGCGGCCATACTAAGGCAGATATAATCAAGATAATCGCGAACTTTCTTTTTGCAAAAGAAAGATTTTATTTTTTAATAAGTCTAAATATATTTTAGACGCAACACTTGATTATGTCGCCTTATTTCTGAAAAATAGAAATAGTGACTTACGTTGTTTCTGGAATCAACATCGACAGTCTCCTTAAGCACCTTGCGAACGGCGTCCGCTTCGTTCTTTATCACAGCCTCGTGTAGGAGAAGATCATTCTTAAGAACTGACGAAAAGAAAATAGAAACAATATGTATATATCTGATATGATATACATAAAAAAAAAAAAACATAAAAAAATCAGAGAAAACGATTAAATGTATAGATAAATGTTATTAATGCAATTAATTTTTTAGGTTTGTTGTAGCGTGGCAAAATAGTCACATTTTTATTGTAACTCGGATGTGCGCGTATAGATTAATTCTTCTATCATTTTGCGCTCTGGTTTTTTATGACAGTAAAAACTTCGAACAAGAAGAGCCAAAAAAAAAAGAAAGAAAAAAAAACAGATTCAATTAATTCGTTACGGGCTTTTCATTTTAACTTTTGACCGTCACGTCGTCGTTTTTTTTTTTTTTTTTTTTTTTCATTTTTTTTTGTAGAGTTTCAAGCTATCGCGGATATCGATTGCGTGCCATCGAGACGGAAGAAAGAACGGAAGATTCGGATAAAACGCGGAAAACGCGGTGCGTCGTTAATTAAGTCGAATGACTTGATTAAAAAGTAAGTTAGATTAAGTTGTGATTTTTAAATGTTCAATGTGCTTGTATTGAATACTCGCGAAAACTTTTTTCCTCTCTCTCTCTCTTTCTCTCTCTCTCTTGCTCTGTATAGAGTATTTAAAAGTTATTATGTATAAAAATTTTTATTGCGAAGAGATGTAATATATAGAGATGTAATAATTGCTTTCTTTTACGTTTTCTCTCTCTGTTACTTCAAAGAAATTGTGTTTTTATCTCGTTTATGTATATTTTCAGTAGAAAAAAAGATGATTATGCGGACTTCGCAGGATATTCGTTCTTGGGAAATAGTGAGAACGATATAAATTTATATATTTTACATTTTTATATATATATATAATAAAAAAATGTAATAAAAAAAAAAATACTGCAGCGCGATAAAAAATATCGTCGGAAATGTGTTTTTCGCAGAAGATGAGGAGGAGATTTATAATAATTTGAAAAAAAAATTGAATTAAACCGACCGTTAAATTGAATTAAATCATCAGTTAAGGGATTAAACGGAAATCCCAGACAATATTTGATCGAACGCGTGAGTGGGTTTTTGAGCTTTGCCATAAATCTTGAAAACCGGAGAGAATTTCGCTTCCACATTTCTTATATACATTCGCGTTTTAGTCGGGAGGGCGTTTTGCGCCGCGCGACTTTAAATCATCGCACGCTTCGCGGCGCATTTTGTACGACTTGTATGTTCCACTCACTTCTAGCAGTCTTTTGGTTCAGTACTTCGTCCTCGATCGCCTCGCTGAGATTCAACGGCGGCGGCGGGGTCTTCGCCTTCGTTATATTCAATTTCTCCTTGTCCACCATCTTTCACTGTCGTTGTTCCGAGCCTACATCCATTGTTGTTCGCGTTCGCGACTTTCTCGTTCGTTGGACAATGCTATAATGTACTCTGTGCTCTGCACTGCTGCTAATTATCGACGACCTAGAAATTCGAAACGATGTCGAGTGCTGGGGTGTGTGATCATAGAAATTGCAGATGAAGTTATGAACGGACAAAAGAGACCATCGGAGCAATTAGTGGCGCACAATGAATCAAATTGAAATAAATAAAAGGAACAAAATGATTTGTTGATAGCTTCAGAGGTTACGCGTGCAGAATTTGAAATTATATTTAAAGCGAGAGAAAGAGAGAGAGAGAGAGAGGCAAACAAAAATGATTTTAAATTACGATTTAATTTACAGCACAAATATAAAACTGAATGGTTTTTGGCTTTTTCCCCGATTCATTTGAAAGATAAACTAAAATATGAAGAGAATTTAATTGTTGTTGGCTAATCGATAACTGCAATGTCAATTTATCTTGTCTGCCAATTATCAGAAATATTCTCGGCGCTCGTTATACAAAATTGGAACGACGGGATTAACGGCCTATCGAAAACCCTTCCCTCCCCGCCTCTCTTTCTCTCAATTACGATCGTACGAATAAATAAGCGACGACAAATTAATTGACTATTTGCTCCTGTTTCACATTTTAATTTATCTCATTTTTCAATTGTTTACGACCGAGATTTTTTATTACAACAGTTCACGCGATGGCGCGCGATTTCAACAGGTTAGATATGTAGGATCCTTTTAGGTTTTAGATTGTTTTAATAAATAAATAAATAAAATAATTTGAACTGCTCTATATTAAATTGAAATAAAAATGTATAATAAAAGAACAATCTTAGAACTCGGTTGGAGCGCGTCTTGTATACTGTCGGCGCGGATACGGGTCTTCTTTTATCTCTCGGCTTCGTGTCTTTTCCGTTTCGAATTCGTCAGTTGAGTCGTACGCGGCAATCAGCGAACACCGCAGAGGTGAGAATGAATAATATTTTTCATCTCTCTGCGGATCGCGCAAACATACAAATTCGTGTGCGAGTTCAGCCGTTAAACTCGAAGCCACGACAACAGCAATATAATATACAATATAATTTCGTTTCTACAGATACTTCAGCGGATTCGCAAACAGATTGTAATCTAATTCGGATGTTATGTGCCAAAGTGTGTGCGCTTTTTGCTTTATACAATAATACATAAATAATATAAATTACGTTTTAATTGTTATTACGTGCGATTAATTAACTCACACCGAAGGTACACAAAAATCTATTAAAAATATATTAGTAAAAATATAAAAATATATTACATCGAGCGATGTTATAATATATTTAACAGTTTAATCACAATATAGTCGTCATATTTTCCTCGTTATCTCCGCTAGGTTGGTTTTTTACATTCTACACACACTCTTCGGCTTGCGCGCGTTTAATTTGTGCCGCACCGTGAATTATTAAACGAGCGCTACATTTAAGTAAACTTACATATATTCGTGTTTATAAGCGCGAAGCCGCGCATTTTATGACCGGGGATTCCCGTGTGTGTGTGTGTGTGTGTGTGTGTGTGTGTGTGTGTATCGCGAAGTTTATTATACTCTATACATTTTCATACACGGTTTCATTCCGCGTCGCTATCCAAACACACGCGTGAAAGCAATTGCGAGCGGCGGAAAGATCTAAATAAATTTTCCGCGTCGAGCGCACCAGATGCGCGCACAAGCGCGGAGCTTTGATCAAAGATTCTTATCTTTTTCTTTTGCAAGATATCAAGCAAGCTTCGCTTAATTTAATATCTGCCTTCAAGCTCATTCCTTTGACGTCTTTAGCCGTGCTCAATTTCGTGGATAAATATAGAGAGATGATCAAATCAAAAGCACATTCGCTTTTACATGAGAGCATCGGTTTTATTAGTTCTGCACACACATTCAATTTACGCGCGCGCGCGCGCGCGTGTGTGTGTGTGTGTCCTACGTGTGCGTACGCGCTTTCGGAGGTTGACGTCACACCTTCGATCATTTGAGAGACCAGAGAGACTAATTAGAAGAGTTGAAGTAAATACGACGCATTCGCTCATTACAATTAAACCGCTTTAATACGGTGACATATTATTTCTGAGAGAGAAAAAATAAATTACAGTCTTGCGCGAGCAAAAACGTAAAACCGTTGCTATTGAATAGAAAGTTTTTAAAAAAGAGACAAAAAGAGAAGAGAATCACATGAATTGCAAATATTCATCGCATAAGATACGCAAATTGCTCGCAATTCGAGTCGCTAACTTTCAGAAAGCGAAATGTGGCTCGCGTCGGTTATGACGCTCAGAGTCGGTATCGCTTCTCGCGAGAGAGAGAGAGAGAGAGAGAACATGTGGTAAAGTATGAAACTAATCTCGTTGGTTGAATTAGCGCATTTGCAGCGAGTAGTTACGGCCGACGTCTCATAAATCTGCAACAGTATTCTACAGTTGCAGAGAGAACAGCGGAAATCCAAATGATGATCACGCTTAAACGGGAACGAAAATTATATTAAGCGTCTTGAAGCGTCTCGAAGAGATTTAGCAAGTTTTAACGGAAAGTCACATTATCGCCGTTTGTATGCAAATGTATTTGTTAATAATATATAAGAACATGTAGTAAAATGATGTTTAACTTAATAATTCGTACGCGCTCCTTTATTATCGTTTATCGAATAATATTATTTTCTCTCTCTCTCTCTCTCTCTCTCTCTCTCTCTCTCTCTTTCTTGGATCCGATAAAAGATACGGTAACACGCTGTGTGTCTTGAAATACAAACATTCCCGAGGCATACGGAGAATATCTTTCGTTATACTTCTGCCACTTGGGAAAACGCGCGCTCTCATCTCATGATGTATTCATTCGCGTTATAAACTTGCGATTGTCATCTGATGTTCAATGATTAATCGTGTCTTTGACGCTTCCTTGCGCTACTACGACAACCGGTATAGCGAGACCTCTTATCGCTAACGGTCTCGTATACTTGCCCTGGAGGAAACTTGCCTCGAGAAAGTTGATTTGTACTTGTTTAATTTTGTACGAAGTCATGGATATCTCTCTCTTTCTCTCTCTCTCTCTCTCTCGTGTTTTCTCCGTTGTCACGAAGCAACTTGAGACATATTGCAGTAGTTTACTATTAATCCGTATTGCGAGAAGTTGAAAAGATGCCTCGAGCATTAATAATGCACGTTGTTTTCCGTTTTGACGAATAACGTCATTACATATTTGCGACAAAAATATGTGTACGGTGTGTAAAGAATATATACATAAATTTTATCGATGTGTGTGTGTGTGTGTTTGAACACGCACACATAAATAAAAAGTATGACATAAAGAAAACACACGCGTATTGCGTTTGATATTAAAAATCATAACGTAAATAAAGAATCCGATTTTACGCTGTTTGATTTTGTTACATATTTGTTATGTGACATGTGTAATCGCGAGGTTACATAATAACCACATAATTCCACTATTTTTGGCATCATTCATTTCGCTGTTCCGAAGCAGCGCAGCTCCACTACGTAACGACGTACATTTCACGACTGTGTACTTTTCAGCCAGCAGTCTGCCGTCTTTCGTTAATAATGCGACATCAGGGAAACGATGTTTCCGCTTCCTGATCATTCGCGATATTCATCTTGCATTCTTGAGAGGTAAATAATTGCGATTCGTGCGTGTGGTTTCGCGTAAAACTGAAACGAAGCTACATGAATTAACGTCGTCGAGAAGCTTCTAACACACACACACACAAACACGCACGTAAAAGAGACGTCTTTTCCTCAGGTAAAGTGTCCTTTGAGTTACGACGCCAAGACGCTTCATTTATTCGCGAGTTACACTGGCGTTTTATCGGCGTAGTTGTAATTAAATTAGCGAAGGATGTGGCGCGTAACGAGTTTTCAGCTGTGATAAACTCATAAATCTCTATCATCCGAGAGAAGAGACGCTAACTCGAAATATATTATTTTTAGCTGCCACCCCCATTTTTTCATATTATTTAACGTCGCGCAGATGTAAGTCGACATTTTTCCTCGGATTAAAGTCAAAAGCGGTAGCTCGTTCTCGGTCGTAAAGAGAATTCTCCGCTTCTTTGCTTCCGGAATAAACTTCTTCAAGCTGTTTTCGAAACGCGTTTTCCTCTTATTGAATCGTCACTTCGTTACGTCGTCGGTCGTGTCGTCTCGCGCTGCATTCGTCGCGCATCGTTTTTCCTCTGGAGAACAGGCGTGAAAAAATCTGCTAAAATGTTTTTTTCATTATCGGAGATAATGAGACGAGATAATTGCTTGAGAAGTTTTACGGGAAGGAAAGAGGAGAAAAACATTTTTAGCGCTTATAACGTCCTGACGTATTAATTACTTGAACGCGAAATCGCGCGTCTTCTTCTCGCGTGTTTTCTATCTGTTAAATATATGTGCCCCGACACAGTAGAATCTAATTATTAGATTAATTAAATATTAACACCGCTTTAAAAAAAAGTACGCGATGTAATACTCAAAGTGAAGCAAAAGTCTAGTTTTTCAGAGGGAAAGTCGAAGGTGGTATTAGTTTCGGAGATGCAGTTTTTCAATTCTCGTTCTTTTTCTCTCTCGCGGAAGATATATTATGCGGAATATAAATTTTCCGAATCGGTCACTCATGTGTAATATCTTGATGTTACGTAGTCTCGGGAAATGCGACACACAGCGATCGAAGCGCGTTCGAGTAGGCGGCCAATGACAGGCGCACAATTGGATTTCGAAGAACGTTCGGAAAGGGGATGTGCTATTGTTCTGTGCCGATGCAACCCGTTGGTCCAACACACACATGCGGTAAGATTTTAGCGCTTTACAATGACGACCGGTGCATTGATCTTCCCCGAAATGGAACTCGGAACTCGAATGTCACGGCCAGATGTGTAACGGACGCGCGTGTCTAAATTGAAGATGAAATATGTGCTTGCGAGCGATTGTTCTCTTAATTCAACGTCGATTTATCATTTCGGAAATTTGATCTTCGTCTCGAGAAATTATGTATTTGGTGCATTCAGTCGTTGGTGAATGCGAATGATGAAACTCGAGCGATTTTCAATTAAAAGACAAAAATCAAAAACATTCGCGTTACAAAAATGTATTTGTAGAAAAATTATACATACTTGAGATACTTCGCAACCGATATAATTTTGTCTCAAAATTATTCGCGAAAGTTCTAACGAGAGTTCAATTGCGTTATTTTCTCAATATGTTCCTCGGTTATTTATAAATCTAAGAGCGTAAAAAAATCGATTTTTACACATTGCTCGTTTTATGACTTCGTTTACAAAGTGCTCTGTTTACCAATATAAAAAAAAAAAAAATACGAAAAATACACACGAAGCTCTCTCTCGCGACCGAAGCGTACACCGAATGATTAAGAGCGTCCAATATATATATATATAATCTAAAAATAATACGAGAGAAAGAGAGAGATGGAGCGCAATATATCTCACACACGGCGCGGCGAAAGAGAAAACAAATTATGCTCTTCGAGTTACTGAATAAATTTTATTCGATATACATATATATCGGACTAACGTGATAAACATCGAAATGATACTTGACCCGTGGCGCCGATGAAAAATCCAATATATACACTCTCGTACATAATTCTCTTTCGCGCATTGACTGTACTATGCAAAACTCTGTCGAATGATGATTACACGTCGATGACGTCGTAATTCGGCGATGAGTATAATCCGGCGCGCTTTATCAGCAGGTCGGTATTAAATCATGCGCGCTATAGGCACTTATTAACTTTTGCGAAATGAGAACGAATTTTGTCGAAATTCGAAAGTCGCATTTTTTCTCGCGCCATTTTAATTTCTCACGTGCGAAATTTATTTGGATGAAGTTGTCAAATAACGAGAGAAGCGCTCACGATTCACGCGCGTTAAAGAGTCAAACATTAATATCAAACAAAAGCTTTTTCTCTCTCTTTTCTGTTTCAACGTGGCGTGCAACGAAACGGTGTTTAATGATCACAAAACTTTGGGGGGAACTTTATGCGCAATAAAAATACATCGAGTATATAACTCGCGCCCGTTTCTCCCCACAGTATATTGTCCAATCGCACAACACCCATCGTTTGTCCCATCGTTCAAGTCGTCCCATGATCGATGGGAAATCGTGCTCCGAATGTGCGACGAACGTTCGCATTTTCTGAAGGGAGGCGCGGTCCGACGTCGTTTCGATGAAGAACCGATCCTCGAATCAGTGAAAGAAGGAAATATAATGTACGCACGTCACGTTTTTTCGAAGGGAAAGAAAGAATGATCCGTCCGAAGCTTCGTTAAACCCGATTCCGCAACACAGGGCGGTCGTCCGGCTATAAACAAATAAGCGCGATAACCACCTTTTCCACTTCTTGTGTCACAAATCCAAAAGGTCACGCCTATTGCGGGATAAAGTAATGGCATTAACGTGTCATTGCTCGCGCGATATCTCGCACTGATTTGACGTAGCTCTCAAATCGGATTAAAAATAATTAAAAAGAGATAATGACAATTCGAAAATATCACAATTAAGTATTTTATTTATAATTTAGAAAATGTGTGAACTGAGAGATACAATTTTGTTTATTTCGTGTTACATTAATGTTTAAAGAGAACAAAATGAGTCCTCGTTAAACGTTCGTTTGAGGAGTGTTGTTGAAAGAGTCCGTTTCAATTTTAATTAAGCAACACTGAAACGTGTGTTGTCGCGTGCGACACGATCTCGATTATATTATCGTTTGTACGTCGCTGAACCGCGCGCGATCGGAAGGTGAACAACATCGCGTGAGAATACAACGACGCGGCGAGAAGCGAAATGAAAAAAGAGAAATGAGGAGTTCGCGTGCGCGCGGAGTTAAACAGCGCAATAAATACTCTGTAAGAAGCTTTTCCACGTCGCAATGTACCGCGACCACCCGCGCATCGACTCGCATTAGCGAAGAAATGCGTAAGGTCGTTTCTGTCACTTGGCGTTTTGTTCGTGTGAAAGGCGATCCGTCGGGGTGAATAAATCGTCTTCGCACACGTCTAATTACGGAACTTAAATCGTCCGTCTTGTGACGACGGCATAGTTGCTCCGAGGTTCGGCGCAACTCGTTTTCATGCCGATAATTCAAGCGGCTTTCCGACGCGCGCGCCCGCCGCGTTGCGAACGGAACTTCGGAAGATACTTAGGTACGTACCTACGAAGCTAGTATTGGATGTATCGGCGCGCACATATATCAAAGCGACTTGAATTTCCAAACGCTAGGGGAGCATCGGTTACTGTCTCCTACAGTAAAATACACAGGAAGCTTACTCGCGCGCGCAAATTACACATATATATCTTCCTTTAAAGGGAACTTTAATGATTTACCAAGGTTTCTCTGGAAGTTGCTCTTTCTCTCTCTCTCTCTCTCTCTTTGTAATTCTAAGGTATTTTAAACAATTTACGTTACCAGAAAGAAAAGTGATTTTTAAAATAAAATATGAGAGTAACTTTGCAACAAAAAACGCACGCGCGCGATCTTTAACTCGGTTATTTCTTTAAAACCTGCTAAAAGAAGTCGGAAACTAGGCTACGCTCTATAATCTCTCCATACGGTCGCGACACATATAACATGCTTCTCTCTAATGATACTCGAGAGATCGCCGGCATTACCTTCTTAAACGAGAAAAAAAAAAAAAACACTCGCAACAAGCTAATAAAAATTTACTGAATGTTTGAAACAGTTTCTTTTTATAGGTGTGAACATTTCTCTGTTTACGCGGGGTTTATTAACAAACAAACAAAACATCTCGACGCGGACGACGTTGCGGAGATGATGTGGTTGTCAAAACGTTTCTTGTTTTTGTCGCTGTTGATTTCAATTTCCGTTCGTTGCGCGTTTTCCCTATGTCGTCAATTATCGATGAAAACGACGACGCGTGCTGAGCAGAGAATGCTGCGCCAGACATCGGTCATCCCCGTGTCAAATGTGTGTTGTGCGCACACACGTGTCGGACGGAGCAAAACGGACGGAGTGTATTCAGACTTTACATTATTTAACGGCTACCGCGCTGCACATTATCCTCGCTTGTTAGCGTCATGTACGCACATGTACTCGTCCGACTTTTTGAATTTCGCGAAAAATATCATCCTGCTTGCTCTGCCATAGTTGAGTTTCCATGCCACTATCATCTCCAGTTTCTGACATAACAACCCGGGATTGTTTTTTTTGTTTGGGATAAAAAAGAACTGTGCGAGTAAAGCGCAACACAAGTATTTTTCAGCAGAATTAAAAAATGGACAAAATTATTGTTTTTGTTTGGAACTGCTCGCGGTTGGCAATTATAAAAGAAACTTTATCTAACCGTTTTTGTTTTTTTTTTGTTTTTTTTGTTTTTTTCTATTGGAAAACATCTCTTTTTCCACAAAAGCAATGTTGTTGTAAATAATCGATATGTTCGCAATTTGCTCGTGGCGATAAATTAATTTAAATTATTGTTTCCGATGCGGAGTTATCACGCAGAGAGATATTTAAAAATATTTAAAATGTCACGCTCGTAATTTTCGTAATTTCACCCTCGTAGGTAATAATCATTGAAAATTGTAACGTTAATTATTCTTATCATTACAGACAACAAACTGAATAAATAAATAATATGCAACGCATTCTTTGTTTCCCTCGCTATAGATTTGGACTTACATGTAAAAACATTCCAGTACATTATTTTATTAATTAGTATATAATCTCTCTGTAGCGTGCGGAGTGCATTTTCGATTTCGGTATTATCATATACCTCCGGACTTATGGTTTGCGTTTTTTGCGAAAAAACTTTGTGCTGTTTCCGACTATATACGTTTCTGTTGGGGCGGTAGTTGCTTTCTAACAATAGCTACTACTTCCTCTCCAAGGCTAACGAGCGGCTTTTACAAATCTCTTAAGGGATTTTAATTTTAAAGTTCGCAGTTTCCGTTCTTTCATTCACTCGATATACAACGGAAAGCGAGGCAAAGATTACTAGGTACTAAATACTGTTGTCGCACAATATAAGAGAGAGAATCAATGACCGCAAAAGAAATTTATAGATAAATTTTTGAGCGAGACATACAAAGACATTAATTCTTTTCGGGGGAAGAAATTTTTATTGTATTGTTTATACACGTATTATGCAATATTTTGTGTATTCTCGAGTTCTCGATTTCTTTCACTTAACATAATGTCTGTTAGAAAAACAAAACTTGTTTTTTTTTTATTTCAATATTACAGTGTAAAGGGATAAGTAATTCTCGGTTGTTTTTTTTTTTTTTTTTTTACTTTTGTCTTTTTTGGAGCTCATTAGAAACAAAAAAAACTTTTGGTGTGCACGATGTTGTGTATATGCAATTATATTTCCAGTAATGAAACTCATTACATTCGTTTTGTTATTGTAAGTAAGCGTATGTTGTTATTTTTTTATAAATATGCGCGTTTTTCTCTTCTTCTTACCTTCTTTTTCTGTGTGAAACGTTCGTGCTTTTGGATTTTCAACCACTGACACAATAATATTGAAGAGGAATCAAGTGAATAGTGCGTACTTCGTTCTTTCGACAAGGACAAAAACTTGCCCGACACTCACGCTACGAAAGGCAGCATGCTACTGGCCGAATCGCCCCCGTTTCGCTCGCAAGACACCCCCTGATTATTAGGTCGACGGCAGCGCAGCCACGTGGAGGGTTGGACCACTAGTACAGCCGCTTTCGTGTATGTATAGTTGGCGATTTAGAAAATTTCGAAAGCTTCAAATTGCTTCCGAATTTCAATCTTGTTTTTCCTCGTTGCTCGTTCGACCGCGTCTCTTAATTGCCGACGCGAGACGCAGATTGCCGCAATTAGTTGTCGAAATCGAAAAGTCTGCTCTCCTCCTTGCGATTTAATTAACATGCCGATTATTTTCTGCCATTTGAAATCTCACTCTCGAGAGAAATTGTTTTGCATTTATAAAGTTTGTTTCACGCGTGTCGCGAACTCGTAACTTTTCTTCTTTTCTTTTTCTTATATCACAATATATTGATCGGAAACATATTTACGACATTTGAAAGATATCGTTGCTTTACGACAAAAAAATCCCGATAAAACTGCAGGATTTTTACCTGAGTTAGAAAAAAAAAAAAAAAAAAATGAAACATTGTCGTGATGTGAACGTTCGCGAGCGTGTGTTTTTGCGTAGATCTGTTATATCAGCGCGATTTAACGCGCGGGCATTTCGTGCCTGTACTTTTAAGCTGTCGCTTCGTGCATTTCACGGGATGAAAGCACAACGATTCCGCACAAAATATACACACGTACGCTGAAAAAAATCAACTGCGAAAAAAAAATGTAGGTTTTGTAATTATTTTACAAAATAATGCGCGATGTGCGCTCGACCGACGCGAATTGGGAATCAACTTTTCGGAATGGAAAATTTTTGATATATCAAAATACGATAAGAATAAATTTATGAAAATAAATTTATAAAAAAAATTCCCGTACGCGCATTGTGTACGGGAACACCTGCTGTGCGAATGTTGAATTAAACTCGTTCGTTTTGAAATATTCTCACGGATAAAAATACGGCGGTAGTTTTTTCTCATCACACATACGTCGTCGTCTTGTGCATCTCTGCTCTCTAAAGCTTTGAGAATGAAAGCTATTACGAAAAGTAACTCGCAATTTTCCGATGATCGAGCTGCGTGCAAGTTTTACACGGCGATGTTCAAGAAGCAAAACAGAACTGCAGAAATTGGGTCAAGCACGAAAACTTTTGAGACACTTTTTGCTCACGTAAGTTAATGAAAATGAGATATGAAAACGGTTGAAGTAACTAATTGGACAAACAATTCTCTAATCACTTCTGAAATTTCGCCGGCGAGAAAGATCAAGAGTTAATAAGTACGAACGAAATATGCGAGAATTTATTGTAATTTGCTAGGTCGCGTGTCTCTGGAGTTTTGTCAAAATTTCATTTCGCTTCACCTCCGCGAGTTCTCTAATTAGATATATGCCATTTAGATCTCAACTTTTTCCCCATTTACCCGCGACTCGGAAAAATGCAAATTTCTTTCAGGTCAATTAGTTTATTTAGAAAACAAATTAACGAAGAGTTATACAGAAAATAATCTAATATTAAGAATTTTTCTAACAAAAGTTTTGCTTTAAAAACAATTTGCGAAATTTGCTAATATCACACAAAAACACTCGCTGTATCGATTGCGTGTGTTTTGTCAGAACCGCGCTAGTCGAATTTTTGTGGAATTATTTAATCCTATCAATAACGAAAAGAGCTACATATTTTGAGAAACTTCGTTATATTACGGCTTTTAATTTAACGAAACACGATTCCTCAAGAAGAACATTACTGCGCGATTTTGGTTATTAAAGCGCGCAGAAGGAGAACTTATCTCCTTAAAATCACTTTAGCGCAATTTCGTGTCGTCGAAATAATTCGTCGTCGTGAAACCAAGTTTTATAAAACGAGCAGCGGTGAACTTTGTATCAGAATAAATCCGATCTTCTCGAGACTGTTATGTTGGTATTTAAAGGATCAACATAATTGCTCATGAAACAAAGTTAAATTACACCGGAAAGAAGAACGGAAATATTTACCGATCGCGGCAAATAACTTCGAAATATCTTCGAGGTTCGCGCACAGCAGTTATAAATCATCGCGAAATACAACCGCGAGTGAGTGTTCAATTCTTGCAGACTGGCATAGATGATTTATAAGCGAAACGTGCAGGTGTGCACAACAATGGCACAATGTTGTTGGTTTTTTTTTTTTGAATCGTTAATTTCGAAAGTGGTTCACAATATCGATTTGAAATACATATTTGTTTTAGTGTTTTTACAGCTTGCAATTAAGATATTAAATTTTCCCACGAATTTAATCACGAAAAAAACATTTAATTTCTGCGAAACATTTCAGCGAGAAGAGTATAGGATTTCATTCGCTTCGTGTGCCTTTGCATTTCGTTGAGTGTTTCGATTCGTATTGATGATGTGTATTAGAAAAAAAGAAAATCAATGCAGATCGTGTGTAAACTCGAACTTTTTTCTTCTTTTTCTACTTTTTCTGTTCATTTCCCACGGCAATCACCGGTACGTGCAAAACGGTACATTCGCGCGTATACGTTCTTAAATCTTTGCGCGTGACATTTCGCGATCGGAAAAGCCGATATGTAGATTTTTCGCGAATGGCGCATAAAGAGAGCTACGTAGGTTTAAGGGGAGCAAAAATATTCGAGAAGAAATTTTGCTCGGGAGAAATTTTTCAACGAGAGAAATTCTGAGATTTGTTTATTACACTTTTATTTAATGCGATAGAATTTACAACACGTGATGCGGACGTTACATTTTACGTTCGAAGATTGTTATAATCAAATTCTTTCTCTTTTCCGTGTAAAAAATTATTTAAAAAATCAATTTATACGCGCTGCAAATTTGGTTAACCGCAACGTGCATTTGCGCGCACGGGAGTTAGTTTTGTCGTAACTCGAATTTCGGAACTGTGTTCATTACCATCAACGTATTAAATGAGGCAGTCGCCGCAACAAAGAGGGTCGCTCGACTACTTCGCGTAACGATTTAAAGGCAGCTCGTGCACCACGAACGGCACACAAAATGGATATTTCGCAGACCTACTTCGCCTAAAGCACTCATGTAAATTTCGTTCGTGCATTAAGTATGCTGTCAAAATTTGTTTTTCTGGAAAAAAACAAACTACACAAATAACGCAAATAATGACATAGTAGTAAACGCGGATTAACACAATTTTTATCTTTTTGAAGTCATTCTGTTCGTAAAGTCACTCTTCTTCGACGATTTTTTCATCCTGGTAGTAGAGCTCGCCCGTAATTGATTTCTTGCGGAAACTGAAACAGAAACGACGCAAGTCGAACTCGACGAAAAACTCGCAAAAAAAAAAAAAAAACATTTTATACTTACGATTTCAAAATCGTAAATTCTTCGATTTCTGGCGATACGCCGGCATTTGCGCGGTGCCGTGCAGAATCAATGTAAATGGTCCAATTATGCCAGTATTCTGCTCCGGGCCTATCTGAAAGCGCGGCAAATCTACATGATCAAATATATGCACGCGCGTTCTGACTGATACATATAAGCTCGCGATTGCTGATACGCGTAAACGGGTAATTTGAACCGTGAGCGATAATTCACGTCAATTCGTTTGATTGAAACGTGTATTGCGACGTCATTAAGATGACAATTTTTTTACGTATGAAAACCAGAGATATGTACGCGATATGTAAAATTTTGTTTTTTTTAAGGAAAAGTAGCTTCGAAAACTCGTGCAATGTGTTTATTTACATGCAGATCATGAAAATAACGTAAATTTATTCATATGTTGTGTGTATCAGATGTTTAAAATCCATGAACTAAAAGCCAAGCTAAGGTTTACTGAAAAGAGGTTGAATTCGCGCATATTTACGTGTCTAAAAAAACCCCTCTTTGGATTTACATATCCTTTTAATTTCATTATTATAGCGTTATACGATTTTTTCATGGCAAGGTAAAATTTTTTTATGGAAATGTTATAAAAAAATTTATATCTCTGTAAAAACAAGACAAACTAGTGTAAATATTAATTACACGTATCATCTGTTTCTAATCTGTTGTGACGCATCACTATGTCATTTTGTTGCAACTGATTGAGAAAAATACGAATTAAACGAGTAAAAAGTTTTTTCGCACAACATGTTACTACGCAACAAATCAATCACAAGAAAATTTGTGATAAAAAAAATGTTCTCAAAGTCTCACTGTGTCAGATATGTACAAAGTCCACGTTCCGTGAGGATCTTCGCCCCACGTCGCGGCGGACATGAATTTCCACTTTTTAAAACCTTTGGTCGAACGATCGTTCCGTCTTGAATTCAGAATCTGAACTGCGGTTCCTGGCGCGCGCGCGCGCGCGTAAATGCGATTTTCAAAAAATCGTAACATTAATTTTGTAACATTCTCTTTCTCCTCGTCGTACGAGAGGAAAGATTGCGAGTTATGTTAATGCTAAAGTTTTAAATCTTTTATTAGCCAAACGTGTATATGTGTTGCACATGACCAAACAAGTAAGCGTTATCGGTCACGCACAACATGCAAATATTTAATTGCAGTTGCTGCGTGTTAACGGTATTGATTTTTTTCTTGCGAGAACGCATAGCACAATTTCGAATAATATTACGGCACGGCTTACTTTTCAATATAATAAACGGAGTTTTTTTGTGTAAAAAATAAATTATCTCTTGAAGTAACTTTTCTAACAATTTGTTTTTTCGTAACACAACAAGCTTTAATTTTAAAAGTCTTATAAGAAATATAACTAGAATTATATACTTGCCGCGTTTAAAAAAAAACAATTACGTAAAATATTAAATTAAATATTAACATCAGTTACAACGACAGTCACGAAAATTAAATGGTCGACGAATATCACGTCTGACTTGAAAAAATTAATAATTAAACTCTCGTTCGAAATATATCGGTATATAGTACGTGTATATATATTTCTCTGTTTCTACATTTATAAACATTGTAATATCGATTTTACTTAAAACGGAAAATGTGTTTTCACTGAAACATGTTTCGAATAACATCTGTGAGTGATGAAAGCATGAATGAGTAAATGCCAAAGCGCCAATATTTTTTGGACGCTTTTATTCATCACGTCTCCTCTCTCGCGCTTCAATACATTTTGGAGTTCTTCCGATATTACGATGCGAGTAGCGTCTTCTTCCGATAATAATAGCGCCAATCGGCAAACATGCGCGGAATTAAAAAGAGAGAAAAAAAAACACATGACGATTCAGCGTTGGTGTGCTTGCTTTTATTAGAAAGCATCCTAGTTTCTAGCGTTTTCTCTTTCTAACATACATTTAAAAGCGCGATTTTTATCAAACAAATAAATCCTTATCAAATCCTGTTCCTCTCGGAATAAACATGCCAATTTCGAAGCAACACCAAATTCAATTTCAAGATATAAATTGACGTGCAAAACGTTTTATCGGCGCGCAGATAAACAGATTTGCCGTGAGACACAGAGAAATTCTTCGAGCTACAAGTTTAATGAATGTTAATTCAATCGGATTTGTCATTCATTAGTTTTCATAATTTTTCTTAACCCTAATTCTGTAAATCCTGACATTTAGATCCGATGTTTCTTTTGAAAAAATTAGCAAGATATTTAAAATATTGTGTGAACGAAAAAGAAACTCGAAATGAGATAGCTTCTTTAGAAACTCGAAATGAGATAGCTTCTTTAGAAACTCGAAATGAGATAGCAAGTCGATCTCAACAATAAATCGATTCCGACAAGCGGATCTTCGTGAATGCGGTTAAATACACTTGCATTTAGTCTTCTCTCAAGTATTTCCGGGAAATTGTAGCATTGGTATATATATATATATATATATATACATACACAATTACAGAGCATTTTCGTAGCACAGCATTTTCGAGGGTCTCTCAAATTTTCGAGCTAAAAAACACAAAAGGGCCCGTCGTCTCTTCATGGTTATTTCCCTCGTTATTATTTCCGCGTTCGTATAAGCTGAACGTGAATGAAGATTGACGATCTTTTTCCAGAAATGCATTCAAATGATATTGGAAGTAATTATTATAAAGTTAATATGGAAGTATTAACTGAGCGAACGATCATCACTTTGCTCGAAAAACTTATGCGCGATACACGTTTGTGTGCTTCTGCCGCATGGAGAAATTTGGAGAGAAAAAACTTCTATTTTTCGACTTCTTCCATCAGAATTTACTCATTGGCAAACGCGCGCGTATATGTAGAGGAAACTTTGAACGTTGATAAATATGGATAGAGAGAAGAGAGAGAGAGAGAGTCAAAAATTTATACCTGAAGGCGAGATCAGATGCATCTGCAACGCGCCGCGACGAGAGTACTTGAGATTCGTTTCGATCTCCACGTGCTCCAGAAACATTATTTCACTCCCCGGTGTCCGACATACGGCATCGAAGTACAGTTTTACTGGTCTTAGGTAAACCAGTCTGGTGTTCGCGCTGTAACGAAAAATTGGCGCAAAAAATCGCACATTTATAAAATAAATAAATTTTAGAACACATTTATTTTGAACATCTTTGTCCGAATATTATACAAGACGTTTAAAACTTTTGCGCAAGGCTGTTTTTAATAACCTAAACAAGAGAAGAGATTAATGAAGCTGCCTTTCACGAGTGTCCCATTACTCACAATGGGATTATAGGGATAACTGCAGACCGCGCAAAGTATAACAACGCGGGATACGAGACCGCAAGAGAGAGAGAGGGAGAGAGAGAGAGAGGCAAAGCGAGAGGATTTTCACAAGCATCTGAATTATGAGGGAAACTCGTTATTTCGTAACGAGATTACTGGGGCATTTTCAGCGCGTCGCGTTAAAAACCTTTGTTTTGAAATAGTCGCGTTTAAGTTGGCGCTTGATTTCGTAATATCAAGAAATTCCATTTGTCTTGGGATCTAAATAGCTCGTTTGCGAACGTGCTTTTAAAAGAATTTTCCACAATGTTTCTCTCTCTTTGTTCAAGAAAGAAACAAATCGACAGCTTTTTGACACATGCTCGTGTCTCATCTTACGCTTCTCCCTGGAAACATCACCCTGGAAAAAGGAGGTCGCCGCGTGTTCGATTGAGATACAACGTCCAGAAATTTTAGAACCAGGTTAAGTGGTGAGGTTGCGGGTCTTCTCTGATATTTATGGATCACGTGAGAATAAAATGTAACGACCTGGCATTCGATGTGGCAAGATATCACACTTCGTAATTACGTACTAACACTCACGGATGCTCTCGTAAAAAGAAAATCTACGCGGCTTTAAAGTGACAAAAATAAAAAAATAAAAAAAAAAAAAAAAAATGTAAATTAAGTACGACCGTATTTGGCGAATTTGCTGAATCGCGCGTGTGTCTCTTAAAGCGGAAAGCGGAGAACAAAGGCAATTTTGTTCGTGTGCTGTTCACACGGGACATTGCGCGTAATACCACGTGCAATTACCACAATCTATAATACACTCACTCGTTGTGCACTTTGCAAATAGTCTTCTCCGGCACAGCGACCCAGTCGAGACTCGCCATCACCAGCGCGTAAGCATTCATAAGTCCAAAACCGAAGCGCCTGTGATAAAAAAATCCAGCAGCGTTCTTCATCCACCCCTCGGTTGTGCTACGAATAAAATGTTGATATTTGCAATTACCGGAGCTCATCTCGGAAGGAAATTCACGCCGAGCGTGTATAAAAACAATAAAAGAAAAGTCCGCGACGAGTGTCAAGGAAAAAAAGGAAAATTGCTCTTTTCTTCTCCTCTTTTTCAATTTTCTCTTCACGTGAAAATTTCTATTATCTAAGAGAATGAAAATTTCTCCGCGCGTTAACTGTCAAATCTCGTTCTCGACATTTGTATACGTGGGAACTATACTATACGGTTTACAATTAACATTCTCGTCAAGGCAAATGCAATACGCGACCGCGGAAGCGGTCGTAATCGCTTTTATAATTCACGAGGCGAGAATAGAAAGCAATTAGCACGGGATATAAATTACGGAAACGAGCAATAACGAACTGAAATATGCGAGTGGCCATCTGTGGCACGCATCGGATCTCGGAAAGATTTGTGATCGAGCGGCGATTTTTCTTTCACAAACGCGTGCGTGACCCGCTTTCGTTGACAACTATTCGATGGAGGTCACACATCAATCTCTGCGAAACAATCGGTCTGAAGCGGCTTACGCACAAATCGATAAGAAAAATTAGAATTTTGTCTCTACGTCTTTTAAATGGACGTCATGCAACAATTTTTTTTTTCCTAACTTCGTGACTTGCATTTATTTTGTTGATTGGGAATTATTTCCATCAAAAGGTCGAGAAAAGCTCGTTTCACCTGAATTACAGTTTTACTTGGAAATACATTCTTCGCCGAAGCGCGGGCAAGAATGGCACGGCGCGCTTCTCGAACTGATACCATTGCACGTGACCTGAATTGCTATTTGCGAAATGCTCACCTGATAGGATCGTATTCCGATGTCCAGGCTATGAGATGCTGAACGTCTCTCCACGTTAAGTTACCGCTGGAAGAAAGTCATTGGATTCGAACGTCAATAAAACTTCGTTGTGCAAAAATAACATTTTGGAACGCAGATTAATTGACGGCAAATTAAAACTCGATAAGTCTTCGATAACTCGTGAACGGCAGACAAGTATCGAACGTTGCATATTTTATATGCGATCGCACATCTCACACATGTAGGTAACACGAGCGCGTTAAAAAAAAAAAAAATCGAACGTATTTCAGTTTCAGAGAGATTATTGATTTCGAGAACACAAGTAGGTGTATAAATTTTTACGCGCAAAATGTATCTCCAAACTGACTCGAAAAATACACATGTTTATTTGCATTCAAGATAACGTGAAAGATGTAAGATGAAATGTGAAAGTTCCAATTCTAATTTTGGCGAGACAGATAAAGTTTTTTATGATAAAAACTTAACTCAAGTTATAAAACTTATCTGTACAGAACTTTTCCAAATAGTTTTAATTTTCTATGGTAAAAGGTGAAACTTGTTTGCTCGAACGACGTTGCGTCTCAAACTTTGTTATTACGTAAACATATTTCATTGTCTTATCCGTGCGTTTTTATCATTATACATACATGTACATATTATATTTCTGTAGTTTCAAATTATAACATATATTATTACTGTAGTTTCAAATTATATATTATGTTTATTAAAGTTTTCTCAGACTTTTGCAACTAATTTTAGAAAGTTAAAAGCGAGACTAATAGAAACGTATTGCGAAAAGAGATCGAGTAGGAAAAATAAAACATAAATAAAAAAGAAAGCCTAGGGAACTGTACTGGTGACAGTAATCAAGTTAACATTTCGAGGGGAAAGTTTCGACGGGATGAGATTTTGTTCTGTAAGTGTGTTAGCGTACTTTGCTTGTAGCCCGAGCGCCAGTATCCCGGCCGCTAATGGAGCAGAAGCTGAAGTGCCCGTGTGCTCGATCGTGCAGGTGTTTTTCAAGTCCGTTGTTACCTGTGAACCGAGAGCTATTAAATTATTCGGTAGCTCTTTCTTTGTGAGATAATTTCTCGCGCGCGCACATCGATTTCAAAGCGAGATATACGTGTGAATAAAAAAAAAAAAAAAAAAAAAAAAAAAAAAAATTTCAACCGACTTGTGTGTACGTTGGGTTTTTCTTTTCACTTCCGGTATTCACGCGGAAAAAAAAATGTAATTACTTACTATCGGCTCGTCCCAATCGCTATCGTACGTGCCACTGTACGTTGTGGCAAAAATAGCAGAGCATCCCTCCCCATAATAAGGAGATCCTCCAGTTAGAGTGGCCGATGCGATAGCCACGGTGTATATACTTCCTACGTATCCGTCGCATCCGCAATCGTCCTTGAAACCACCGTTTCCAGAAGCCCAAACGTAAATGTTACCTTTACCGTTACGACCCTGTTAAATATTCAATAACATCCGCAAACGTTGTTTCAAACGGTGGAAGATGATTAATTCTATCAAGAGTTTTCAAATTTTCATAATCATACATTACGTCATAATTACACACTGACGCATTTTTGTGCAAAAATGTGCGCAAGTTGCTCGATGTAACGATGTAGCTTTAAAAAAAAAAAAAAAAAAAAAAA
>QVOB01019325.1:0-10260 GCA_014839585.1 Pseudomyrmex concolor | reverse complement strand
CGGGCGGGCGGCCAAGGAATACGAACAATCGTCGCTGATGAAAATCACCCGGACCGGTTGGATCGGTTCGACAATGGCGCGGGGAACAACTCGACAGGAGAATCCGCGGGGGAGCAGACGGCAGCAACGGCACGGCGGGCGCGACGAAAAACTCCTAGCCGACGACGTTTCACGTCGCAGTTCGAGCTAACGCCTTGGAGCAGTTTGCTAACCAGGACGCAAAACGTTACGTCACTGACAACCCGGCGAGAACTTTTGGGAATTTCCGACGATGACGACCGGTCAGAACAGAGTGGGAGCAAAAAACAATCCCGAGTGCGCTTTTAACGCTTTCACCGCCCCAGGCCAATCAATATTACCGGCGCAAACTGCGCGCCGGGAAAAAGGAACTTTTATTTCTACTTAAAAGACAATTTCTATCTTCTATTTGCACGGGGAGGACGGGTAATAATTCTTCTTCAACTTCACACTTCTCGGAAATTCTTCCTTTTCTCGGCGTTAATTTATCCGCGAACGATAGTGACGCAATCGAACGCCCAGACGATGGGAAATCATTTCTCATTCAGGATGTGTCGCGCGCGTAGAACAAAAGAGTTGTCGAGCGGTTCTAGCGGACAATATACGGGGTGGCGAATGGCGACCATTAGAAGCAACGAAACAGTAGGCAAATGCATTCTGGCGCGGATACACGCGCGTTGTCCGGTATAGAAAGGACGGCGAGTCTCTCTCTCTCTCTCTCTTCTCGCTGCTCTCTCTCTTTCTTCTCATCAACGTTTCATCCCATTCTCCATCTCTCTCGCTTGAACAGTCGTCCGTGTATTAATTATCTCGTTATGCCGCGCGTTCCATGGCTGGCCCGTAATTTATGCGATCTATTTGGGCCGCGTTCGCACTCACCGCGTTACCATGCGGCCATAATCTACCCTCACTGCTATGCTTTCTTTGGACTTTTTATGAATTTCCCGGCATTGGGGTTGCATTAAATGATCGCTCTCTACACGAATCGATTAAACGATAAAGTAAATTATCGCTTTCAATTAGTTGTTTCTTCTTTTAGAAGTAAAAGCCGCCAATTCTAATTAAATAGCAATCGATTAACTCTCTCTCTCTCTCTCTCTCTCTCTTTCTCCCTCTCAATTAATAGCTGTAGAGAATCACTTTTATTGGTGAAACCTTCGCGTACATATCGAGTCATTAACTATAAAACTTGACAAATATATAATATGTATATATATTAGATGACTCAATACATTCTATTTAATCGGCAAACATTTTTGTCACTGCCATAAATTGCTTCGCTGCGCGAAAACTACGCTAAATATTCTTTTCGCGCTCGCTTAAATTAGCAATTAAACTCGACGCGCACGCGCGCCCGGCTCATTTCTAACTTTTGCAGGACGATCCCGTCTCTCTTTTTTGTTCGCTTTTTTCCGCTCGCTCCACCAACCTTTACCTTCTAACTCCGTAAAAGTGTCGAGACGCGGCTTCGCGCAATCAAGAAAGAGAGAGCCGAGAGCGATTTGCTAGATCGCGCCGGGCGTTCTCGCGCTGGCGGTGATATACCATTTAACATCCCAATTAGGCGAGTTTACATTTTTAATTGATCGCTTAAGTTCACTTTCGTTACTCCCGTCGTCGCTGCTACCGTCGAGGCAATCAGCTACGCAAACAAACTCCGTTGAATAAAACTGTACGATGGCACATGGATGAAATTCATCGTTTGAACCTTCTCTCCCCCTTTCTCTGTTCCTTCTTGTCATCGCTTCTATGATCTCCCTTATGAGATGCTCGCGGAAAGATCCTTTTAATGAACCTTTTGCGTGGATTTACTTCTTCTATGTTATAACGATCATCTTTCAATCTCATAATTACAGTCAATCAAAAAAGCTTTTTCACAAATATAAAACATCGCATTTTGTAATAAAAACTCTGAAAAGTTACAAGTTACAAGGTGTTTCAGTAAAATATTAAGTAGAATTTATAATTTGCTCGCCGTCAGTCAAGGATATTATTACAACTACGTGATCTTTTTTCTTCCGCTGTGAACGCTCTTCCAGCAGCAAGCAGTGTGCTTAAAATGCACCTTTCAAGATGCACATTTGTCTTTCTCTTTGGACAGATCTTTTGTCAAAGTACCATTATACCTTCCTGCCATTAGTGGCGATTATGCAATAGCTAAACTTATTACGCTTTCTATTAGTTCTAAGCTTTCGACTTTACCTCTCAGAAAATCGCTGGATACATGTGCAGCGAGAGGGAGAATAGAAAATGGCGGCGGGAAGAAGTGGAAAAATGGGAAGCCCGATGAAATTACGCTTGGTCACGTTGCTCCACGGAATTACGTGCCGTTCGCCGACAAGAATGATGAAAAATTGAGTAAAGCGATTGCTCAATACGCTCGGCAGTCAAAATTCCACTTCGATTTTTAGTCCTATACCAGTTGTCAGACGGACCTTTCGAGCAAGATTAAGGTCATCGAGTCGATGTGATAGAAAAATATGCGAGCGTACGAGATGATGTAAAAAAAAAACTTTGAATAAAACATTTCCGTGATGTATCCTCATTTTTTTTAATTAGGTAAAAAGTATTGATGGGCGTCTAAAGTTTAATAAAAAGCTGTATTCGTTAATACGAAATATATGGCTCTTTAACCGAACCGTGGCATCGTAAATGTCAAGAAGAGAGCATAAATTTTGTGGCACTAGTCGTGTGTTTGGCTGTTTTGCGTGTATATACATGTATATCTACCAAAACAACATTTATTATCCATCATGCCGGTGAAAATATCCATCGTGAGCGCCAACGCCAAATGACTTTGCAGCAGTCAATTTACGACTATTTGTCTCTCGTTTAAACTGACGGTCCTTCGTCACCATAAACGCTGTTATTTACTTACGTACCGGGCAATATATTTCTCGTATAGACTATAGTCGGTGTATATATATCAGAGGTATCGCTGTCGAACAAGTCTAGCCCGCCGTGTGCTAGATTCGTTAAATAAAAAAATAATAAAACGAAGGAAGGCAAGAGCGGGGTGTGTTACATTCACATCGGGTGCTCTTGTTCGAGGAGTATTTGTTTACACGTAGTGCAATATTTCTCGCTCGTTCCAGTATCGATCGTACTGTTGAACACAGAGTGTATCGACCTCGACACATTGTCGCTTATATCACGACGGGAAAGAAGATACCGCAGCGACAAAGATTTGTGCGATTTCACGAGAGAAAAAGGATAAGATAATGTTCTTTGTACAAAAATCGGAAAAGAAGAATGAATGTACTTGAGGTAGAAACAAAAAAAGCAGGAAAAAAGATAAAAGAATGAGAGTAATAGATATAATGAAGAAGTATTTTTATAAGATTCGCACTAATTCGATTAATTTCTTTTAACATGAAAAGAAAGGATTAAGTTTAATCGTTTTATCGTATGTTAGGTAAAAGCAATAAAAGTTGTTGCTTAAATAATTTCCACGGAAATCTTCGATAAAATAATCGCCATCAAGAAATCTGTGAGTTACGAGAAATGTAACTCGAAACACGAAATGTATACGAAAAAAAAGTTCAGTACATTCTACATAGCAAAGAAAAAGAAGTGCCACAAAAGAAGAAAAACTGCAGAAAACAAAAGAAGTCAGGTAGTTCCAGAGAAAGTGCAAGCAATGCAAACGTCGGTTATACACCAACTACGAGAAAAAGCAGAAAGAGAGAGGAAATGGGAAACAGAGAAGGAGAAAGCGAGAGAGCTTTTATGATTCGTCAGCTGCAAGTCTTCGAAGTTGCGACGAAACAAGGCTGACTTTCATGACAGCATTATGCCAAGCTGCAATATGTGCATCGGGAGTTTACGGGCGCGGTAACGCCGGCATATCTTAATGCGCGCTGTAAAATGAACTTTCAAACAATTTCCAACGGGTGCATCTATGTAAGTCACGCGCTTGTATTCCAACACTCAAGATATTGCGTTCTGGTGTTTATGGCGAAGAGCGCGGGAGAGTCGTCGCCGTTCGCGCTTGCATATAGCAATAAAAATGTTACGCTGTGTAATAGACTCGGACGTATCGAAGAGGACTGAGACAGTCTCTCTGCTTGACTCGCGTTTTTATTTCTTACACCGTATCGATAAAAAGTACATAAAATTGCGCGGAATAAACGCGCTAAACTTGATTTTCATTGTGAAACACTATGTACGCCATATGTGATCTACGCGTAATTACGATAATATTATATTTCATGATAGAAAAAATGTTGCGTAAAATTTAATCAAAACAAGTCGCGAAATAATAATTGATGAAAAATATTTCTGTCTTTGACGTAATTCGTTTTACATGTGTGACGCGATATACATTGGATTTAAAATTTCATTAATTTTAACGTGCATAACGTGCATAACGTTGATTTGAAAAGTACTGACTGACCTGTTGCTTATACATTGATACGCGTACAAGACACGTAATAATAATGTGAAAATAGGCAATATTGCGGATATTGCGCGGTATTTTTGTTGACGCAATAACGTCGGCGGATAGGAAGCGGAAATCGGAGGAAGAAGGAATATAGGAAATATAAGAGTAATTTTCTGCACGTTACATTCTGTGACAACCGCGATATTAAGTCGCACACTTCAAATATTATTATTGTTGATTATTATTGCACCATGCTCAAAACACATGTAATCTATTAATCAAAGCAACTTCAAAATTTGTCAAAAATTATAATAATATATATAATTTAAATATAAATATAAATATAAATATTAAAAGATACAATGTGCTATTTAACATTATACATGCAAGAAACAAATAACAATACACGAGAGGAAATGCAATTTCGATGGCTCTAGGAATTGTCCTGAAGCACGGCAAGTAGTTATAGTCGAGGACTCAACCGGACGTAACGGCGGCGGACCAAGAACGGCCGTACTTACTGTCGACCGTATCTACTTTCTTGCGCGAGTTCACAGACCGCCGGTCGATCCAGGTCGTCTACACCTACCGGTGCGTTTTTGCTACCCTCTACGGATATATGTACGCTTCAATGTACGATTCAATGACTTTCAGATTCGTAAGTTTTTGTCCGCATTTGCACTCGCAATAGAGAGCATTATGGAAGCAGCGTCGAGAAAATCTCCGCACGTTGCTCGCTTATCTCTTTACATTTATCAAGCAAGTAATTTCTTGTCACGATTTTACCACCAACGTAAATTTTGCGAGAAAAGATCATTTCTGCTATTGATCGTTATAAACTAATTCTGTTAAATAATAATTGGCTTTGTAAATTAAATTTGCTGTTTTCAATGTTTTGTGTGCATATGAAATATATGTTACATCAAATAAAATAATTTAATTTATACTATGCACATATTTGGTTTTTATATATATTTAAATATAATTATATTTTTAAAATATTATAACATTAATTATTATATTAATATTCCGTTCTTCAAAGAACGAATAATACAAATCCCTATAAACTTTCATGTCATTTGTATAAAAAAAATTTAATATATAATATGTAGCTTAATTAATAAATTAAAAGTAATTACACGTTTAATGATATTAATATTCGTTTTTGTTATAAATTCGCAAAATGATTGAAATATCCTGCAGAAGGAAAACTAAATTCGCGCATGGCAAAGTGAAGGATGGCTCATCCTATTCTTAAGAAATATTGACGAATGAATTTTCAATGCGAGAGAAGTGTGAAAGTTCGTCGATGTTCAATGCGCTTCTTTAAAGCGACGCCGAACCGAGTAAGAAAAATCGAGTGTTTTACTGATACGAAAATAAATGAAGTAGCTAAGAGCGCTTTGCAAAAACTAGAAAGTTCTTACTTTTAAAAAGTTCTTACTTCATTTCTCTTGCAGAAAGAAAGGATAATTAAGGATCAATATCTTAGTAAAGAGGCTTATTAGAAACAAAAAGCAATTATTGTCGGAAATAACAAATTAAAAACAATTGTGTTGTTACATTTATTACAATTAAAATTACAATACTGTAAAATTACAAGATTGTTTCTTGTTTTCAAGTCAGTTTGTATTTTGAAGTGCGTTGCTGCTAATCAACAAGTTGTGAAGTTTCGCTAATCTTTTTTCTCATACTCGCGCGAGAGAGTAAATTTTATCATGCAATATTCGCGGCTTCATACGAAGGCGCGACATAATTTTTATTGCTCCTTAATGCGCAATAAAATATTCTCTGTGTATATAGAAGTTTCTTAAAAGAAACTCTCAGCGTCGGATTTAATAAACGTCTCCTCCGCCGTCTCGTCCGTGAAATCTTTCGAAGATGTCGCGTTTATGCGTTTGGTCTCACAAAAGATGCCTCCTTGGACCGTTTCACGAAGTCTAAAGCGAGATTCGACAGAACGAGGACGAGGGAGATGACGATATCGAGAGGGAAAAGTTTAGACTTGCAGTGTATATAGAATTCACGTGCTTCGGTCACGCAACGAATACGTTTCAATAACGATACGGTTACAATAGTAAGCAATCCGCATTAGCAAGCGGGCTCGGATCGAGCTTTACTTTGACTTTCAAAAGCCAAAGTATATTGAATCTGAATCTTTAGAAAATATTAAAAAAAATATATACTATCTGTTATATCAGATTATAATACAAATATTTTTATTTGTGTGCGCATATACTTAATATTTTTTATTGGAAGTAGGTTAATGGTTAGCTTTCGTGAGAATTATCATACTATTTCTAATTGCGGTCATACTGGCGCGAGTCCAACGTTCACAAGGTTTTCCTCGCGATACGAGCATGCGACAATATATCGGTTGTGTATCGCGCGCAAAATGTACGAAAGAGATACAGAAATCGTCTCTCACTTTTTTGAAATTCTATGCAATCTCGAAAACA
Organism: Pseudomyrmex concolor; assembly: GCA_014839585.1. Lineage (NCBI taxonomy): Eukaryota > Metazoa > Arthropoda > Insecta > Hymenoptera > Formicidae > Pseudomyrmex > Pseudomyrmex concolor. Next base: position 3,399 of record QVOB01019325.1, on the reverse strand, counting down.
AAATTTATGTATATTATATGCTTTTGTATGGCTGCTTCTCAACAATGCTTTTCGGTACATAATTTTGAGTTCATTCTGCGTTTGCAAACCTCTCTGTTAATCTTGAATACCTTTTTATCAATCTCATATTCCTCTTGACTCAACCACGTACATGCCAGCGACGCTGCTCCGTGTAATTCAGTTGGATGTGCAACGGGGGCTTAAGAGCTAACCGGGTCAGTACGTGCGGACAGGAAGTCCAATTCAGAGAAAACACTTTAGGAGACACGAACATGTAAAGCTACGCAAATTCGAGTTTTAAAGAAAAATTCAATTTACCAGAATCTTAATTAAAGATTTCATTTCCTTTGGAAGTTATTTGAAGCTCATTAGTACGACGGCAACACATTATACACGCCAAACTATTAAATCGCAATGTAGGCAGAAAAGCTCCGCGTGGCACGAGTAGACGTTTGTGCGAGTGCACCTGCGGCAACTTCCGGCGCGAACGGGGAAACTCGCGCGGATTAAGAAGGGAGCTAAATTTGCAGGCGCACGGCGCGGCGTTGCTCTTTGACGAGTGGTCGTCAAAGGAAAGGCATAATAGTAGGCGGGCGCTCGCAATTCTCGCGCTGAGCCTTCGTAAGCCTTCTACATTGCGCTTTGTGCGCCGTTCCACCGACGGCATGCACTTTGCGCAATATATCCCATTCAACAAATTCGCCGAAATTACGCTCACGTCTCTTTTTTGTCAACGTTTGATCTACGGCTGTGTCAAATTGCACCAATAGATAACCAAGTAATAAGCTATTTTTTAAGGAAAAAGTAGAAAAATATATCTTAAATAAACACTGGAGTTTAAAGTTGTTTCTTTTTTGCAAATCTTGAGATTCTATTTTTAATGTACCAGATTGTAACCGGTGCGCGGAATGCCGACTTCATCTCGTATTGTTGGGGGACACATTCTGACTTTTGATAAAAAGTGTCATTTAGCGAACTATGCGGTGACATGTCTATAAATTCAACCCCGCATCTTGCTAGGATTCGCGACTTGTACAATAACGCTCACGAGCACACTCGCCGAGCTTTCTCCCGAAACTTCTACTGCTGGAAATCACTATGTCGCACAAAATGCTACGTCGCACAGCTCCTATACAATTGCATCACTACAATCGTATCATCGGGTTGTCACTCAGTAACAAATTACTGAAATATGATTTATCACAGAGGCTGTAATAATTATTGCGCGGATCTTGCAAATTAATTAATCGCAACAATTATCCACACGCGAGCGCAGGATATATATATATATATATATATATATATATAATAACGCGCTATAGCTTACACGTAAAACAATTCGTTAAACAGTCCGTACCAATAGTAATTAAGTAAAATAGAACAGCGCTCATCCCGCGCATTTGTAACGGAAGTTATTTTCAATTTGCAGGATAGAGCAACAATAATGATCCTGACGGGATGTTTATAACGCGGAAGTAAACGTTCATCATGGCCGTTCTATCGGTTTCGTAATTTAGAATAGCGACGCGATACACACGTAAATAACAGCGTATTATTGCCACGTGTAAAACTGCGCGCGCCGTTGGCAATTATTCGCATAATTTCGACGGCGTTTCTCGCGAGGCCTGCTGATTTAATCGCTGTTTATATTATTTATAGTATTCCATTATATAGTTTCTGCGGTGAATAGCGTCGCTACGTGATTGCGCACGACAAATCTCGCGGCACATTGACTCGAACGTGAGTGATTTGAAGCGAGGATTTCGCCGGCGTTCGCGGTTTCCCTCGCGTATTTTCCGCGTAAATCTCTGCATAATGCGAAAGGGTTTAAATCACGTTGGTAATTATCGGTGTGACCAGTACGAGCGTGACTTTTCGTATACAACGGTTCGCTCGTTATCTAAAAGCGGCTCGCGTGATCACTCCAATTTTTCGCCTGCAATAATTGACTGGCACTCTCTCGAGAAATCGAAGAGCAAAATATTTTCCATTTTTTCGATATATTGCGTTAGAAATATTATTTTTTCTATATGTTTTATTTTGATTGCTTCTCGTAAATAAAAGCATCCAACAGAATTAATATATAATAATATATAATATTTAGCACAAAAAAAATATATATATATATATATATAAAATATATTCTCGGAAAATACATAACACAATTTTCTTGGTTTATTCTTTATATAAATCATATACGAGTATATCTGTGCCGGAACTGTGTAAAATGAAGTAAGTACGAGCCGACTTGATATTGCAGAAATTCTCTGGATCTCAGTGGTTTTTCAGCTGAAATACTTGTGGTGCTCGGTAAATTGCCGTAAGCGAAAGTAATTAAACTTTTTACCAAGAGCAGAAACTTAACTTAAAATTCAACTGTGTTCCTGAGAATGTCGGCATCACGAACAATTAAGAATGACATTGGCTTGTCGAGAAAGTTTGTCCCTTTTGCGATAGTGGTTTTAACATCACTTCTGTTGACTAACGAATTCAATATTTCAATCATACTTCATATGGATCTTTTTAACCACAGAAAATATGTATAACTTAATAAGATAATAAATACATAATTTATGGTAAAAAAAAAAATTAGAATGCAAGATAATCTACATGTTGCATGTTTGTAAATTTTTCTCTCGAAGCAGAGTTTTATTTGACTTTAATTACCTAGAACGTCGAAGCGTACTTTCTCTCTCTCGTGTTAGTTAACTAACACTCAAAACAAGATTTGTAGGTACTTTTTTTGGATAAGCCGCGCGAAAGGTCACTCGATTTTTGAAGAAGACTACGACGTGGAAGTGTGCGGGCGAAACGAGATCGGCGAACTTATACGGCGAAAATGGCTGGGGGCACGTAACGAAATTTGTCAGGAGATGAGATTTTCAGCAAGGGCAGTTATGTACGCCGCGAGAATAAATGGCGGCTCGGTGGAAAACGAGTTCTCAACGCCTGCTAACAATAAAGAGAAAGAAAGAGAGATAAGGAGAGAGAGAAAGAAAAAGAGAGAGATAGAGGCTCTGTCCGTTCCGCGACGGCGGCTGCGGGAATTCTCGAGTAAGTTCTTAAATTTCCGCTGGCGGACGACGAGACGTTCGTGAGCGCGGAATATGAGAGGAGCTCTTTTCTTTTCTTTTCTCCTCCTTTCTTTTTCTCTCTCGATTTCGACTCCAATTCGAGTCTGGTCGGATTTGCAGAATGGCAATTACTGTCGTCTGCAATAATTAGCGACGGAAGGATATCTCGACGTTCAGCCAAAGGTAAGAGATCGCAGTGTATATGTATATAAGGGGCTTTGGAGGGCACGGCTATGTGTCCTTAAAGAAGAAAAACGCTTGCAAAAAGCGATTATGTTCTTCTCAAAAATGGGGAATAAATCTTATTCAAAAATTTTGAATAAGA
>QVOB01019313.1:0-10919 GCA_014839585.1 Pseudomyrmex concolor | reverse complement strand
CACTGTCCGATGCGTTGCAGGCCATTACGTGATTGCGTGATTGCAAAATGTACTTGCTGTTTTCTCTCTTTCTTTCTTTCGAAACTGTTGTTCGAGTTGCACGTACGGTCGCTTGAATTAGTCGATTCGAGAACAATGTAAGTCAGTAATTTCCGAGAACAGAGTCGGCCTACATTCATAAAAAAAAAAAAGAAGAAAATCTACGGTCGATGTAAAATTTGTGAGAGTTTGAATCTCATGCTAATGCCATTCGCGCCAAATGAATATCGTAAACATTTACATTGAAAAAAAATTTTATGCGCGAAAAATTTATTATTCTTGAAATTATATTTATTTACGTTTTTGATCTGACTGATTCATTAGCTCGTACGTCCGTCAGTCGGATAACGCAGTTACGTTGTATGAAAATTTTAATGAGCCAATTTTAATTATTTCCCTACTCTCTGCTTTTCCTCTTTACTTGGTCTGCGACGGTGGTTAAGCGGAATTTATCGACAGCTATCGAAGTTGCGCTGAGATCGGCAATCCAATTTATAAGTTGTCAATGGCTGATAAATAACTCACGACGGAACGTTGAATTAACGTGACCAGATTTTCAAAGCACAACTTGAGATTAAATCGATTATTAATATCGGGAGATAGCGAGAGATATAAAGTGCGGTAAAAAAAAATATTCCCTGAGTCGTTTATAACGTCATATTTTGTCGGAATACTGGCAGTGACATCTTAGCTTCTTCCTTGTACGAGAAGTAGAACGTTTCGATTTACGCTTCAAACGCGCAACCCCCTCATGCAAATAACTTCACGAAACCGAGATCATTCGCTCATGCTGATACTCTCCTCGATTCTAAATCAACGATTTCCTATAAAATGTACGTCAGTGTACGATAATCTTGGTATTTGATCGCGGCCGTTATACATGCCGTGGGCGTGAAGTCCATACGTGGCCACGATAAGGCGGACATAAAGACCGTCTTTAGGTGCGATTAGGTGGTAAAGGAGAACTGCAACGGCGAACACTTTGACCCGCAGAGATTCTCGAACTGGCTTGAGGAAAAATGTTGAATATTCATCTGTGATACACGTTCGATAATTCTTTCTTTTCCTCTCTCACACATACGGAAAGAATATAAAATCGCATTTTATATCTCTCTACGATTTACGTAAAATAACCATAAGTATACTGCAAAGAATATGAGAACGAGTGTTATTTAAACGGGTATCAAGAGGGCACAACGCGCATTAAATACATCGCCTTAACTCAGCCGAGATAAAATTGCGCGCGGTAAATCACAGCGACGCGTGCTAGTAAAATTAGCTCATTCTTGAAACAATGTAATGAATAAAATATTAGTCGTATGTGTGTTGGAACTTGCCCGGCGCGAGTCATAAATACAAATAAAAGACATTAATGGAACAAACCATATTTTACAACTATCACGTGCCACGAAAACTTACGAACGTCTGAGAATTTACGTCACGTGCAAAAATAAGAAGAATAAGCTCGCATTAAACTCACCGGAAAAGAAAGGTATTTATAAGCGGAATCTTTCCGCTCTTTCGCAAGAGACGGAAGAAGCGTGGGGGAAGGAGTTATTGTTGCAGCTTTCGCGCCGCGTCATGCCGCGGCAATTATTATCGCTGATTCCGGCGATAATGGGAAGGGGGATACACCCTTTCGTGGAAGACAAATCGCTCGCAATCCGCGCCGCTCGAAAAATCGATGCTCCCGATACGATCTCGCCTCTATATATACGGTTAGGTGAATAAATCACTCGCCACGAGACCGCCCTTCCTCCCTCTCTTTCTCTCCCGTTCTCCCTTGCCGATCGGGCGATCTGCACGTCGTGGAAGTACGTCCTCGTATTTTCCGTGTTTCCACTCACAAATCTCCTCCACTTCCATCCACGTTCCTGCTATCCCTCCCCAAAACGGAAGCGTCTCGGAAGAACTTATTTCTCCGCGCCTTTCGACTACCACCACCCCCGCCGACGCTATATAGTCGTACTTACGTTTCCCTCTCGCCAACTTCCGCCGGCTAATCGCAGCGAGCACCGACCGAGGAAAAATTGGCGGTAATAAAATGTTAATGGGTTAACGCGAATCTCCGACCGCGAGTCTTCAGACAATTGAAGGAGGGAAAACATGCGCGCGCACCGCGCGCATGTCGTCGATCGATGCGAAATCGAAACTTCGAGTTGTTTTCTCGAAAGGAACCGATATCACTCATGACGGATTCCACGTGTGACGGGTAATAACGCGAGAATAAATGGCAATATATGTCGAAAAAATCGATAGAAGTGAAAAATTTCTATAGAATAGAAGAATTTCAGATAGAAGGCGTAAATTTTGAAGAGCAACTTTAAAAAGAGCAACATAGATTTTCTATGTTATAAATATGCATTACGAAATTCATTAAATCGCGAACGATGATAGAAGTCTGATAGCGAATAATAAAGCGGTCATCGTACGGTGATTCGCGCTACGGGATTTTCGTGCCAAAGTACGATGAAATTTTCGCATTTTCATCTGGCGGCGCTCATTAGCATGTTTGACGCGGTCGACACTTCAACTTTTAATTGTAATTACGTACGTGGGGTTGCCGGGATAAAGAGCTTTTCATTTATACGCGCGACAATGTATATATGTATATGTATGTGTGTGTGTAATGCAAGCGTAGTGCCGCTATCTGCCCGAAGCACAAAGGTTTTTGCGCGTGTTGCGCGAATCGGAATATAAAACAATTCGCACATATACGCGCGAACGTATTTTATTCGCGTATCGGCGAATAATAATGTTTTGACGATGCGTTTGTCCGACTTGCCGCTAATTAATTTCAAACGCGTCGATTATTCCTTTGTCTTTTGCGCGCGTGCGCGTCACGAAGAAATACATAATAAGCATAATTGCGCAATAATTTCTCAGTTCAACAGTCACGCGTTTGTCACGAAAGTATAAAAAAAAAAAAAAAAGAAAAAATCGTAGGAATTTTATAAAAATCTAGTAATTTAGATTTTTTGCGACACAGACTCGTCACAGCGCGCTCTTGTCAAGTCGTACTTTGTCTCTTAATTAGTGACGTGAAAAATGATATAATAAAATCTGATATTTCAGACTCTCTTTGCTAACTTTTATATTTTCTTTTGATAGGTGCCTCTTTCAGCATGTACTCGCTTTTATCAAGTATCTACTGATTTTAATGTAATTATGTATCTGTCCAATAAAACTCGCTCTCGACGTAGTAATTAATGTCTTTATATGATACGCGTTTTTTTATTTGACAACGTGATTTGCAAACGTGAGTCGAGGTACAAAATTCGAGCTTTGAGGTTGAGAGACCTCGGCGCGCCCACACCTTGTTAAGAGTTAAAGATTGCGCGGAAACGCTTTGCGCGCGAATCTCTCTGGTAAACAAAAGTTCGCGCGCGTTATTTCGCGACGCCTTTACGCCCGTCCGATCTGGGCGACAGCTGCCGCGGCTAAAATAAATGCTCTCCTGCTTCAGCCAAGCCACGGCGCCAATATTTGCCGGCAAACATTGGGCCGGCGCGCGGCGTGCTACGCAGAATTCGCCGAACAAGGAAATTGAAACGCTACGAGGGACGCGCCACGGCGAAACACACATCCGTCCGCTCGTTTCACGGTCGATTCGAGATTTGCGTAGATCGGACGCGTATGACCGAAAACCCATTTGTTGCCGGACGCGAGTACAACTCGGCGCAAAAACTTTTTGCCGCAAAGCTAGAAAGTCCATTCTCAATGGTTTTCAGCTACTCGTTTGTCATTAATAGCGTTCTGTGATTGAGAAACAAGAGATAGGACAAGACACAAGAGGCGGAACAAACGAGATATACGCCACGTAATACGCGCGAGGTAGTTTCCGTAGAAACAATAATCGTCTGTTTGTCAAAAAAACAAGCTTAATACCAACAGTATTAAATTTGAGAGATAAATGAAAGAGAGAAGAGATAAAGTAGAAGTTACAAAAGCAGAGATAGATTCGACATGTTGTTCCAACTTTAAAGTCAATGTTATATCGCTTAACTCGTTCTGCCGGACGGAGAACCAGACACGTGCCTGAATCAATACGGATACGTTCTACTGACACCGATGTATCTATCTACTTCCCACACAATATAATCGTATAAAAACAACGGTATAATGTTTTAAATAAAATATATATGCGACGGAGACTGCCGGAAAATCTCGAAACTTTAATCACTTACACAGCAAAAATGTGTCAAAAATTTGCTTGTGCACAAGCACTGTACATGTACACGAGTTGTTGGAAAAATGCCTTTACCTTCTTTCGAAGAAAACGAACCGCGTCGAGGAAGCATGTTTGTATTGTTTTCCGACTTGTTGTATCATCCGCGCGCCCTCGCAGCGTCGTCGTCTGCATTCTAATGCGTTCCGAAAACTACGTTTTTATTAAACATCAATTTACGGCAACTGACGCGCACGCAAATTCTATGCGGTCGCGGCGAATCCGAAAATGACGGATTACGCTGACGTGTCGGTCGCGCGCGGCGTAATGCGGCTCACGGAGCGAGTACGGAGTCAGAATTCATGGCAGAGAGACGCCCATCGGAGGAGCATGAATGGGAAAAAACGCTGAAACCGGAGGAAGATGTCTAATCTCCCGCGAGCCCTCTTCGGGCCGTTTCTCGCGGAGTAAGACGCATTGTTATTGGCACATCGCGCCGCGCGCGAGTCGTAACTTTCACGGAATCCCAATCGGTTTCACCCCGGAATCTCGCAGCGGAATTCCCGACGAAACGCGTTATGTATTATACAATAATAAATATCGTATTGCACGACATTTTATATACTTTTGCGCGGATAGAAAAGTTGATTTTTTTTTTTTTTTTTTTTTTTTTTTTTTTTTTTTTTTTTTTTTTTTTTTTAATTATCTCTGCGAAAAACGGATATTTTTTGGAGAAGAGACTATTCATTTTCGTCGATTATAGCTCACTTTCAACGGGCTAAATTTGCATCTGATTGTAGCACATTCACGGTAGCACGAGTACCGTATATAACTTGATTGACGAAGAGTGAGGGCGGGAATCCGGTGGGGATAGTCATATCGAGTTTATGATAAGCAAACAAAGTGAGTTATCTCGCTAAAATGCAACTAAAATCCTCTAAAGCCGTTCTCATGTTACGTCATCGAGCCGTGCCACATAATGTGCTTGGCCAAGCAGCGCGGTTGCGCTGCGGCATGGAAGTTGCTGCGAGCTGCCAACTCTGTTCCGAAACCTAACGTAACCTCGTTTTGCCGGAAAAAAAAAAGCCGCGGATAATCCTGCGCGCGGCCCGCGATACTTTTCTTGAAATTTTTATGCGAGACGGATCACCCGCCGGATCATCGATAAAAAAAAACTCGAGCTTTGATTTGAGACGCTCATCAGCGTGCGCGCTTTTTTAATTTCGTTAAGACGAGAGAGAGAGAGAGAGAGAGAGGGAGAGAGAGAGAGAGAGAAAGAGACGACATCATCATCAGCGCCGCGCACAATTTCGGGGAAACCACTGTTCTGAATTTGAAATTTATTTATGGATGCACTCTCTCTAAAATTGTGTTCCGCGAAATAGAGATTTTTAACCGGGTTAATGTTTCTTTAATAAAAGAGCGTACTTGGAGGAATATAACTATATACAAAGCACGAAGTTTACATTAAAAAAAATGATTTTTTATTCCATTTTCGAGACTAAAATATGTATTTCGTTTTTCGTGAAGAGAGAGAGCAAGTCTTTTCCCTCTTGCCGTAAGTATCTTCTAATTTATTTATGAATTTTCAACGCGTGCTAAAGTATATCGGAAAGAGAAACGCGGGAGAACAGAAAACTCTTCCAAAGCATATTGAATATGCATGGAACACAATGTGAGAGAGGAAAAAGATCGTTTTTCTCGTCGCAAATGTGAAGACGACACGGCGAAGTGACGCTCGTTTTATATACTGCACTGTAAGCGAAGACACTCTCTTGCTCTGTTAATTTATCTGGTTGTGATGTTGATTTGTAATTAATACACATGAATGTGTGTGGCATAGCTTTTTATGAGCCGTGTAATAAAATTATTGAATTACTTTCACGTTTCGCGAAATGATATTTCGCGCGTGTAAATTTTCCACGCAAATTGAGGTGTCGTCTAGACAAAGATCCCGATAATAATAATAGAGGAACTAGGTGCAACTAGGTTGAACGCCGGTCTAACACATTGAACTCTGTTTCTGTTAAATTTATATTTGTGTGTGTGTGCGTGTGTGTGTGTCTAGAGTGCGCCGCGACGTCCACCGGACACGTAGCCGCGTTTGCAGAGATCTCATGGCCGGGATGTGTTCGCTCTTTCTCTCCCTTCCTCTTTCAACCCGCTGGCCGTGTCTCTCAAAAACGGGATCCTATTTTGCCTAAATCTGCATTTGCCGCAGCTCCTGCTTCGCACGTGCACTAGCCGAAGCCGCGTTTTCTCGCGCCGACTTGGCAAATATAATTTATCGGAAAAACGGCAAGAGGTAGAAGAAAGAGAGAGAGAAAGAGAGAGAATGGACGAGCACGTATGCAAATGTTGCTGCGTTTTTTGTCGACGAAAAACGCAGTCTCGAGCTGCCAAGCTGCTCGAAAAGTGCTACTTTGCCGCGCACTCTGTGGAGCATAAATTTTGCGATTGTCTTTTGGATACTTTGGATGCTCGTTATGGTCGGCAATTGTTATAATGAGACCCTTGTGTGCTTGTAAAAACAATCACAAATAAAATAAACTTCAGTTTGTATGCGCAAACCTGAAAAGCAAGTGTAACAGCTGTCTTTAAGTTTTACACACGTTTTTTAAATGCGGATAAAATGCTTCTTCAAAACTGCAATTATTCAGAAAAAATTTATGAAAAGTAAAAGATTGTTTTTTTCAGCCAAAATGTGTAAAATCTCACGCTTCTGTAGACACTGCTATATTATATACTATCGTAAAAATATACTTTGCAGAGTCGAAGAGGTAAATCGCTGAAAAAACCATTAACATGGCAAATAAACGTTTGTTTGACCGCAAGGCTGCGATACGCGAATTTATTTTTAAAACCTTGCTCGAGCAGAGGAAAAGAAAGAGCAAAAGACGATCCAAACGCGCAAAATCCTCTTTTCGACACCCTATTAAAAGTTACTCCCCATATTTTCGCGCCTCAATTGGTGTAATGTGCCGGCAGAAATCGCTTTATGGTTCCGTGAACCAGACGTGCGCCGCGTGCGTACGCAAAATTCCCGTTCGCTTCCCACAGCGCGCGCGGAGTGCCGCGTTCCGGCTGTCATGTCGCGCTTTATTTTTTGGTTTCTTCTTTTTTTTCAGCCGTTTCTCACGTCATCTCAACTTGAAAACGCAATGGAGCGGACTAAAGCGTCCTATTTTATCGCGCCGCGATAAACCGCCATATTAAATCGCACATTTGCTGAATGCGAGCAAAGCCGTGAAATAGGTGCAAATATTTCCTTCAGCAGCAGAGATTAATTAACTCTAATGGTGCAATTGTCGGTTGTGCAGCTGCAAATTGCTTAAGCGACCCACTAGCAACCCTTCTCTTAGCCGGCTTAGATTCTCCTGGCCTTATTATGCGGGATGATTCATAGACGCCGCACACCTCTTCTAATATGTATTATTCCGCACGTAGGAATAAGTGATTATCTTTGTGGCCGCGTTCCCACGCGAAACTCGATTGCTTGAAAAAACATTGTCTACTTATTTTATAATTAGCTATTTGCAAAATAATCATCGCGAAGAAATAGAATATCGAAATTTGTTTTCCCACATTTTTTCAGTATATTGTATAAAAACAATCGATATCAGCACTATCACATACACATACATACATACATTTGTAGGTCTGGTTTAATATTCACAACGCAGTCTGTGTAGATGGATTTTTTCGCAAATAAACGAGGTCGCATAATAGTTTGGACTCGAAAAAATGCTCCGGATATTGTATTCAACTCCTTTCCTTCTTTATTAACCGACGCGAAAAATTGTGCACGACGTATATGTGTGTGTGTACGACCGCGAGCGTATCAACGTGCACACAACGACGACGACAAATTCGGAACGTAAATACAATCGTAAAACGAATGGAGTATACTCCCGCGGAAAACCGGTTATCGTTATAGCGCTGCGCGTGACGAATTATCATCTGGCTACGTAGATTATCGTCCACGGCGGCCATCCCCCGTGCGCTTTGAAAACCGGGGAGCGGTGGTGTAATTACCTAAAATGGGCAGCGTGTAATTGGACAAAGGAAATAAAGGCAGCGTTGTGCCAATCTCGGCGACCGCGCGCTGCAATGTAAAACAGCAACGGAAAGAGAGAGGTATACTCCGTCGTGAAAAAGTTACTCGGGACGAGTCCAGTGTGTATAAGTGTCGCGAAAATACATCGCATTTTGCGAGAAGCACAAACAAACGCATGCAGCCTCTCTCATATTCCCATTGTATGTTCCGCCGTCTCGGTTTCTCTCTTTCTCTCTCGTTCTCCTCTTAAATTCAGCGAAATTATCTTACTCATTCTATTAAGCTTTTAATACACGACTTATTTTAACGAGACTAAAATTCAAGACCGCGAGAAACACAGCGCAATATCTGTGGATTTCTGTATACAATTCAAGAAATAAAATATAATACAGAAAAAAAAACAATAGGTTCAACTCATTCGTTCACATAGAACTTCTGCGAATTTGTAACATGGTTTTTTTTTTTTTTTATTAAATTTTGCGCAATGTTTTGTTTGTGTGGTATTTCCACAAATTGGAAATTATTATTTGTTGCGCGCTCGTTGAATACAAACGGGAACTTTCGCAAAATTCGCGATACGTATCGCACATATAATCCGGAAGCAACGGGCGCGAGATAACTTTCAAGTAGAGCGTTTTCTGAATGATACTTTAATAACCGCGCGCGGCGAAACATCTCTCTTTCTCTTCGTCTGGAACAACGCTTATTAATTTAACACTTCGAATACGCGAGGACTCGAGGAAATTCGTAATGAGCTCCGGAAAACGAGGAAATTACATATCACCGTTTGTTAAGTATTAACGCGGAAACGGAAACGGAATTCTCTTTCGCGCGGAGAAGAGAGAAAGAGAGGATACTTTTGATTATATCGCACGAATAAATCCGAAGCTTCGAAAGCGTCCTACTTGCCATTAATTTTCGGCTACTTTTAGCAACTTGTTACATTGTTAATCAATCGTCAGCTAGCGACAAGTTTCTCCGCGTGTTTGCCTGAAACATTTACGACTATATATATATATATACATCGAGGATCTTTACGTTCTATTCTCAGAAAGAAAATCTCAAATAGAGGATCTGGATTGACAATAAAGAAATATTATATTTATTTTAGATTTTTAATATAAGAGATTGCTAGACAAACAAAAAAATCAAGATTTTCAAAAACCACGTTCTAAATAAACTTGCTTTTTCGTAAATAATTTTGCGTTTCTGTTTGCACCGCAAACATACCGAGATTCAACCAAATCGTTGGTGAACGCTTTCCGCGCGCGCGGAAAAAAAGAAGAAGAAGAATGTCGGAAAGACAGAGCAACTCGTGCGCGACGAAAAAGAAGAGCACAAACTTAACGACTAAACGAGCGTCGTGTACACGTACCAGAAGCATCCGCCGGCGGATGAGACAAACGTAGTTTTAGGATAATGGCGACTGGACGGGGCACAAGATCCTAGAGGTAACTCCCGCTCGTGTCCTGGAAGTCGGCCAAACGCGATTAAGTCGCAGCTTCCTGACCGCCACGGGGATCAGAAAGGAAGAGTCGTGAAGTGAGGCGGAAGAGAGAGAGAGAGAGAGAGAAAGAGAGAGAGAAAGAGAAGGCGAAAAGAGCCGATTGTAACCGCAGAACGATCCAGAGGACTCTTTCGATAGCCGAGAGAAAACCGAGGACTCAGTTTTTTGTCTCTCTCTCTCTCTTTCTTTCTCTCTTTCGCATCGCTCCGAAATTGCAACGCGTCTTGGAAGCAGTCCAATAGCGCTGCCGATCGACGAGTATCGGCGAGTTTACCCCGACGAGAACCTTCCGCGTGGAAAACGAGCGGACTGCGAACGCGACGAGAGTAAGATGAGATGAGAGCGCGCTGCTCGTCGGAAGATGGAGATAGTTTCGAGAGTTCGACTGGCGTTTTTCCACGATCCGCAGCGGTCAAGAGGCGGCGGGGACTTGATCAGGTCGGTGACGTACATACTGCAGGTGCTCTCGGATAGGAATTAGATATTTATAAGCCGGCGAGAAAGAGACGTATATCTACGGCTAACAGGAGATATATCGATATCGGGGAATTTCGCCAGAAGGACCCTTTTCTATCACAGATTAAGTTCACGACCATCTGGTTTCTCTCGACACGATCGTGAGAAATGAACATCTCGCGTTATATGAGGAACTTGCACGTGACGCTCACGACTGTTCCACACCTTGTGTGGAAAATAAAATAATAAAAACATGACTTTTTCTCTTCTTTTCTCTTTCAGTTGATATATTTTTTTTCGCATTTTAGATGATTAATTTGACGTTTGTTGTCGTGACATTTATATCAAGATAATATTAGCATTTTATTTAACTTAAGAAAAGAGAAATTTTCTCGATCGAGTTTTATCATACGTTATAGTTACATGCGGTAATACCGTTAACTTAATAAATATCATACGACAAGCGGCAAATGCGAATAGAGATGAACAGAAATTTTTTCCTTCATAATTTAATGAATCAAAATTTATATTTTCACTGATACGGCTAAGAAGATTAAATAAAAAATAAAGAACTAGCAAATTAAACGCTGAATTATTTCAATTATATTTCTGACAATTTTTTATTGAAACATGAGAAATCTTAAGTGTCGATTAATTAAGAATTAATGTACGCGAAAACCGATCTGCTAGTG
>QVOB01019312.1:0-14643 GCA_014839585.1 Pseudomyrmex concolor | reverse complement strand
GGAAGGTGGATGCGAGTCAGAGGCGTTACCGGCATCCGCCACGAAGAAGCTTACGTCGACCTTAAGATACAAATGGAAAACGGTGGTGATACTGTGTATGTGCGCGAACTGCTTAAGATGCTAGGCTACACGTGCGACTTTCCGAAACTGAAGACGGAGACGCAACCGTTTATCGTGTGAGAACAAAGGACAAAAAGAAGAAGGAGAGGGCGCGTAGTCTTAAGTGTTATCGCGCGCGTGTTTACAATCAACCGAAGCGTAACCAATACCAGTGGCGTACACACATGAATAATGAATTCAGAAGCTAATTGGCTCATGAATCCCTTTCACACATAGACGTTCTCGTATCTTAAGTCGCCAGCTACCCCTTCCCTTACATCTTCCCTACTTTTCTCCTAGTCAATCAGGACCACTTCCGACTCCGAAAAATCTCTAGGAGACACTATCCGACAAGACGAGTGACAGTTAACTACTTCTCGCAAAGAAGCATACGACACCATGAGCATCAAAAATATAGACACAAGGGCTTTAACCCGATCGATCACCCTTAGAAGCTAGGATTCTGAGAGTGGACTCGCCCTCCAGAATCTGGATCCATCTCATCAACGGAGAACGGAGCTTCAAGGAAATGTTGGAGGAGCTTGACTGGTGGATGGACCACCGTCGGGGGCCTCTAACTATGTGGCCGGAGTGTGTGTACGTCGGAGCCTTGGTCGCCGTAAGGACCACTAAGGGGTGGCAGCGAGGTGAGATAACTCATGTAATCCGCAACGATGACGTCGGGATCGCCTTACGAGACTGGGGGACCCGAGTCACTAGGAAGGTGCGGACCGTGTTCCGGTTGCCGGAACAATTCGCCACCGAGAACCGCACCTGGGAGGCTATACCATGCAGTGTAGCCAATCTCTTGCCGTTCGGCGGAGGGCAGGAGTGGCGCTGCGAGGACATTCACCTGGCTAAATTTTTGAGCGAGAACCATCGAGCCGTGATAAAGATACGCGGATCCACGGAAGACGGAGTCGGAGCATACGTGAATCTTACAGTTGTCCGGGAGAACGGACATCACGTCGACCTGAAGGAACTGCTACAAGACCTCGGCTGCGGATATTTCTGGCCTACAGTAAACGCAGAGGCCCGACCCGGACTCCAGGACGTCAAATTTTAAAATGCGCATTTTATATACATTTATATACGTTTATATTTTATATACGTTTATTATCCAACACTAACACCTAGTATAATCTACACACACGTGTGTATTGTTCTTTTGCGTTGTTAACACAAATTATATACGTATATAACACTTGTAACTAGAAGTATGATAAGGAAAGGTTAGCAGTTAGGTGAGGCGCCCTGTTTAAGCCATAGTCAGTAAGTTGTATCGAAATGTGAGAAGTAAAAACAAAAAAAAAACAAAAAAAAAACAAAAAAAATTGTTTTAAGCGTATTCTTTCGCCTTTCAATGTAAAATAGATAATAGGTTAGATGTAAAAAAAAAAAAAAAAAAAAAAAAAAAAAGGGGGGGGAAACACGCGAGCGAGCGCTTACTTTAATAACACAATATTATATAAAGTCCGAATTCGCGAACATAACACCGATCTCTCACTCCGACCGTTGCGCTACGTTGGTTTTTTCTTTTTGTTTAATTGATAACGAACGATCCGATCTTATGTAACTCTTTGTGATGTGTTTTTCACGTATACAACAAACGAGGCGTGTCCGCGACACGATAGAGATCTGGGGTCACACCGAGAGAGTTTCTGCGGTTTGCGATCTTTTTTTTTTTTTTTTCCCTCCGATCTCTTGTTGTTAACGTCGTTCTAAATTTAGCCAAACGCGTCGCCTCGACTCTCGTCAATCTCTCTATCCATCGCTATCGAATTTTCAACGCGTCGTTGTGTCGTTGTCGGAACGGCGGTCGGTTTTTCCTGACGGCGGTTTGTTGCGCGCGAAATGACATAACTTCTCCTCCGCGCGGGTGAAAAGAAAAGACATCCTTGTGGCTTACGTACAACTAGAGTTTAGAGACCTCTCGAGAGGAGAGAATATTACGCGCGTCACGTGATGCCGCCGCATGCCGGTGCGAGACGAAGCGGGGAAATATCCGAGAGAGAAGAAACTTACACGGGACTTAAGACTTGACATACGATCGGTTTCGTACAAGAATCCGCGCGCGCGCGAGCAAGCGAGAGAGATAGATTGAAAGAGAGAGATATATCGCGATCGCCGGTCGGGCGATGAAATCGGTGATTTTACGCGTTTCAAAGAATCGAGGCGCGCGAAATGCACACGCGGTTGGTTTCTCGCGCGATTAATTCACGGATGAGATGACGAACCGCCGAAAAAGCGATCGCATCAGTTCTACGTGTCGTCGTCGGCGACCAGCGGTGGTCGTCGTCGTCGTCGTCGTCGCCGTCGCCGTCGCCGTTGCCGCCGCTGCAGCCGGCAGTGGGGACCCTGGCGTCGAAAAATCGATTTCCCGTAGGGCATAAGGGCGCGCGAGCGACCGACCGACCGTCCGGAAGGGTGGCAGTGGGAGAGGGAAACATGTACGGAGACGAAATTCGGGAAAATCCGCAAAGTGCGAGAAAGGGCGAGAGAGCGAGTGGGAAGGGGGGTGCGCGCGGAACGACAGATCGACGCGCAGAGAGAACGAGAAAGAGAGAGAGAGAGAAAAACGGACACACGGGTTGAGAGAAAGAGAGAAATTGGTTTCTAGCCCGTTCCCGATGTGCGGTCGCGTGTGTGGGTGAGCGGCTAGCGTGCCGCGCGCGGCTCTGTAGTAGGGGTGAGAGGAGAAATAATTAATGTGCGACCGTTCCTCTCCCCGCGCGCGCTGTGTATACATCTCTCGTGCCCTCTTCCCCACCGGTGGGTCCCGCGCGCTTGCCTCCTCTTCCCCTCCCCTCGTCTCCCCGACCTCCCTGTCTCCCCCCGTCTCCTTCTCTTCCTCCACCCCTCGAGCACAACCTACCTACTCTCTTGTACCGCTACGCTTAGCTGCCATTGTGTCGGGACGCCACTTCCGAGGGCATCAAATTCAATTTTTCAATTGCGGAGAGGCATCGGTGCATCTCCGCCGAAAAAGCGACGCGCGCGCGCGCGCGCGCAAAGAGAGTGATTTCCCGCCGGGTTTCCAGGGAACAATATCGCGTACGTCGGTCCTGTCGTTGTCGTGTCATCGTCGTCGTCGTCGTCGTCGTTGTTGTAGTCGTCGTCTTCCTCTCGTCGGATCTCGTCTATACAAAACGTAATTTACACCATCTGTGTCCACCACATCTCGATTCACGCGTGTACGTGTTACATTCCCGGTCTTCCGCCCGAGAATTCGCCCGCTGAATACGCCATCCAGTCGTCTTTAAATTCGTGGAAGTTAGGTTAGGTTAGGACAGTTACTTCCGCAGATATTGGCCGATCGCCCGCTCTTCTCGCTCTCTCCCCGTTCCTGCCTTCCTCGTCGCACTTGTGGCGTCGTCGTCGTCGTCGTCGTTTACCCGCGCGGATGCTCGTCGCGATTTTCTGTTTTTTTTTTTCTCTTATTTTTTTGTTTTTCTTCACGCGTAGTACGTGCGGGCGGCTTTTCGTGTGGCGTTTCTCGCGCGAGAGTCTCTGGCGTTCGCGCGCTCCCAATTATCGGCGCGCGATCTTTCCTCTCTCTCTCTCTTTCTCTTTCTCTTTTTCTCTCGCGAATCTTCGGTGATCCCGGGCGTCGTTCGGGGCCGCGAGACGGCGGGCACCGCGAGCGGCGTACGAGAATGCGCGCCGGAGCGAGAGAGAGATTCGGTAACCCAATTGCATTGTAAACGCGACTCGTCATCGTTTGTCATATCGCGAAAACGAGTGAGCGGAGCGGAGTTTTAACTGTGCGGCGTAACCGATTATCGTCTTGAAAGCTTCTAACGCGTAAGCGCGGGTTTTTAAAACGACGCGTGCACATCGTTCGGGAGATTTGAGATTTGTTGTGCCTGTTGATCGGCTTCACGCGCGCCCTGTTTGATTGCAGAGTGACCGCTGTCAAAAAAAAAAAAAAAAAAAGGAAAAAGAAAAATGGAGGCCATGGATGTGGACGGAGATTCGGTGGTGGATTTGAGCATCAGGTACGTTCGCCGTCCGTTTCAAGTTTTTTGACACTTATTTAGACTTTGTTATTCTACACCGCGCGGTGTTTTATCTGCGCGCGAAAATGCGGAGGACAAAAACGTCCGAATATAATCGAAAAACGTAGCTTGCGGTAATTTTGTTTCTCATTGTCAGTGATCTCTTCGCGAAATCGGAATATAAATTTAACATGAAAAATGCAGCAACGTACAATGGTAATTGATTTTTTTTTTTTTTTTTTTTTTTTTTTTTTTTTTTTTTTTTTTTTTTATCCAAGCGAGTTTCTTATCAGTATGTTGTTATCACTCGGTGTGTGATGGATGAAGAAGGTTGTTCTTATTTCTTAACTTGACACATGTAAATGTGTTTTTATTTATTTATTTTTTTTTTTTACCGCACGCAGTTTTGTTTAACTCACATACACACCTCCACAAGGTCTGGTTGCGTTATTCTCCATACGTGTATGTGTGTGCGCGTGTGTGTTTTCTCAACAGCAGCGGTAGACGCAATTCTCCGTCTCTTTCTGTGAATTCCGGAGACATTCCTCTGGACCTGGGTGTCCATTTCTCCGCCGGTTCCAATCTAGAGAACAACCTGCCGGAAGCACGTAACATACAGAACGCGGCGCGGGGTATTCTGGCGCCCAAGCGATCGCACGGGGACGATCGCAAGCCGCGACGCAATCTCAGACCGAGAATCGAGAGGAGCTACGCGGAAAGTCCGGACGAATCCAGAATGAACGGCTATCTAAATGGAAATGCGTCGGACAGCGACGAAGGTTGTAAAATGTTTCCTTTTATGATTACCGAGAATAATTCATGAGAAATAATTTAATGTGTTTTTTTTTAACAATGCGCTTTTTGTTATGCCGAACGGTAAACAGGCGATATGCCACCGATGTTGCCAATCAAGGAACTGTCATCGGATGAGCTGGCCGAACGCGAAAGGTCGCTCAGAAAGTACCGGGAAGAGCTCAAGTTGGAGGAGATGAAACTCGTGCTGCTGAAGAAGCTGCGTCAGTCCCAGCAGCTGAAGGAGAACATCGCGGCGGTACCGAGCAAAGTGCCCAGCAAACTACCGCCGCCGGTAGTGCAGCAGGTGCCCCACAGGTAATACTTTGTCACAATATTATTCAAAATGATGTCATCGCGACGAATCAAATAAACGATTATTAATTCCGATCTACAGAACAGGGAAAGCGCCGCCACCGTTACTTAGAGGTCAGCCCGCACCGAGCAGAAGCAGTAGTCTACACGCTCCACCTCCCGGCTTAGTACTGCCTCCCAACGCCGGTCGGAACACTATCTCGAGCACGGGGATGCCGCCGAACATGGTGATACCACAGCCACCTCATCCCCGAGGAAGACCACCTGCCGTGGCAGCGTCGACTGTGTCCAGTTATCACGCGCCGACAGACAGAACAGAGAGATCCACGAAGGATCCAACGCCAACTCCAGCGCATCAAGTAAGTAAGGTATAACAGATCACATTTTTATTACACATTTCTTATTTACGAGCTTTCTTCAGCTATGAATGTAGTTTGTATAAGCTTAAAGAAAGTCAGAAGAAGTCGTCGAGCACTCTTAAATGGGAATAATTTTAAGAAGACGTTTCGCGCTAACACTTTCACCGCTACGTACGTAATCACACGAGCGATCATTACGCAAATTTCTACCACTAGCCGTGAAAGTGTTAATTAATTTAATCTAATTTCTTATAAACAATTTATATATACATATATAATTCATTATGTTGTGTTTGTTTAAACACAAAGCTGCTTGCTGGATCACAAGAAAATAAAACCACCGCATCCTTAAGCACACCTGTGAATTCGGAACAGGTATATTTTCATTCGTCGATCAATGTGTAATGCTTCTTCATTCTGTATAATTGCACAAAACCCAGCTCTATCAAACTGTTTTTTTTTTTTAGTTTATGGTATTCACGCATCTCGTATTGTGGTTTTTTTAATTAAGCTTCATTTTTTTATCTACGCTTTTTACTTCTAACGATTTTTTTCTTCTAATAATAATAAATATGTGTGCACATGCACATATATATATATATATATATATATGCTACATATTAAATATAATTAAACACATGTAGAAAGTAATAGTATTATTGAAATCTTCAATCAGTGTATAACTCAACATGCAGTATAGCTAAACCTTTTCAGTCTTTTTTTTTTTTTTTTTTTTTTTTTTTTTTTTTTTTTTTTTTTCTAAATATAAAACTAGATTTGGAAAAGCGCTACTATAAATTGTGTGTTTGATTTATCTAAGTACTGCTCTTATTTTCTATGCTTATACGTATCATTTTGTTCGAGATACTTGTCTTGTATGTAAAAAGCCTGTGCCAGCTTGTTGCAACAAACCAGATATATTTCGTATAATTCTGATATTGCAGGAGAGAACGTCGCGCGAGGAAACGCCCGCACAACGTCAAGCGGCCGCGAAGATGGCTCTGAGGAAACAGCTCGAGAAGACATTGTTGCAAATACCGCCGCCGAAACCGCCGCCTCCGGAGATGCACTTCGTGCCGAATCCCTCGAACACAGAGTTCATATACTTGGTCGGTTTGGAACACGTGGTCGACTTCATAACGAAGGAACCGGCCATTCCTCCGCCTCCCGAGCCCTTCGAGTGCTCGCAGTGCAAGACGGACTTCACGCCAGTCTGGAAATGGGAAAAACCGATGGCTGGCGGTAAGAAGGACAGTCCGAGAGGACAACACGCGACCTTCCAACGGCCGGCGGCAGGTCGTGATCCGAGAGTCATATGCGAGCACTGCGTCACAACTAACGTGAAGAAAGCATTGAAAGCAGAGCATACAAATCGGTATGTTATTATAAATAGGTAGGTATCGGTTTGTCCGTCAATGTATAAACATGTGCAATAATATAACAGAAGAATAAAGGTAACACTCTACTGTGACATGTACAGAATCTTGGTTTTTTTTTTTTTACTATTTCTTAACAGTTGCAACTTTGTTACCATCTAATGAAATCGTGTGGTGTGTTGCAGGTTAAAAACTGCTTTCGTAAAGGCGCTGCAGCAGGAGCAAGAAATAGAGCAAAGGTTAGCGCAAGCGCCGTGTCCGAGTCCGGATCCTCCAGCACCGAAACCAGTTCCTAAAGCAGCCACCCCTACAAGAAGAGTGGCCACTCCACCTGCCCCTCCGCCGCAGGTACCACCCGCACCCACGTTGACGCCGACGCCTCCAGCGCCGAAGTTGCCGGAGCATCCCTTGATGAAACTGACTGAAAGCGGGAAGTTCAACGCGCATGCAGCTGCCGCGGCAGCCTTGCAGCAACAGTTGCTCAGAGGTAAAGACACAAAACCTATTTCTTTTACGTAAAGTAGACTCTCAACTTTTTCTAATTCGTTTCGAACTGTTCGAGATATTAAAAATGTCTTACACAAGAGTTTTGAGTGAAAAGAAAAGAAATTCCTTTATTTAATTGCGCTAACTTCAATGTGACACTCAGGTTACGTTATATTACATAAAAGAATATTTGCCGCGCTTTAATATGTAAAATATGTTTATTTTGCGCGCATTTATGTATCTCAATAGAAGGAATTGCAAAGTTGAACAAAAGTTACCGGATCGAAAAATCGTTGTCGCTTAATGTATATTCATCATATCACACAAAATTCTAGAATTAAAATTAACGTTCAGATAAAATGCGCAAAACAATCTTTTTCTCGTGATGATTTCAGAATTGGCAAAGAATCCAGTAGCGGGCTTACCGCCGCATCAGCCTCTCCCCGCTCACATGATGCCGCATTTTACCTCGATATTGTATCCGTATCAGCTAGCAATGGCGCAGGCCGCCGGTGGAAAGGGTCTTGTCGAGTTGCAACGACAGGCCGCCGATCTCCAACGTCAGTATCTGCTCGACATGATTCCGTCGCAAGCGTCCCAAGCGCAGAACAATCAGGCACCACCGAGAGCTCATCCGCACAATTGGAAAACGTAACCGGACGCATTTAACAAGGGATAACGCGACAGTTAAACAAAAAAAGAGCTAATCAATTGAGTGACGTGTGCAGCAGAAGAACAGAGACACAGTTCTAAGGGAAGTCCCGAGGAACTTAGTTAAAAAAAAAAGAAAAAAGAAAAAAAAAGTGTTTTGCAGTTCGAGAGATTAAACTCTCGTTTGTGCGCCCTGAACGTTGACGTTCGCTGCATCAGTGTGTTCTCGGTTGTAACGTGAAAAGCTCAACTTGGTATATGCAGGAGTAACCGATGTTCGTTATAGCAATGTATAAAAAGTAATTAATAGTTGTGAATATGTCAATTGACGTATACGTTTTCTGACTTTCTTGTTATCTAAAGGGTCGAAGTTTTATTTCCGTCATCGGGACGCAATGTCTGGACACGTATGTATTTAACACGCAGTTTAACGTAACCCCACCACATGAGTTCGAACACAGACACAGAGAGAGTTGTGATGAAGTGGTTGTTTGTCGTTTAGCAGAACACACACACACACACACGTGATTATTATACGCGTTTTGTTACACTCGCTATATTAAAACTAAACGTAATGACTAATCTAAGCATATTGTCAAACATATTGTGTAAATGCAAAAAAATTGCTTGAATCATTACATATAGAGTTGCCTAACTGTGAAAAATGTTTACTCGCGTACGCGTGTCACCACACATCACGCGGAGCTAGTTAGACGACTCTGTTGTGCAATTAAATATTAAAGAACCAAATACATTTGCAAGGCACTAAATAAATCAATAATACCTGTAAATGATGACGAAGGGAATCAGGCGGTTAATAATAACGCGGATGAGAGAGGGTGGTCATGAAACGTTAATATGAGGTAACGAAGTTGATGGAAAGAATCTTTTTAGGCCCTTAGATAGTTAAGTCGTTTTTTTGCCGCTGGTTTCGCGCATGACGCACTGTCGTTTGTGCGTCCCAACCGGCAGTACCTGTACGATGTGTATATCTTTATTTTCTCCGAACTGTATTTTTAAGGCGAGTTTAAAACATAAAAAAAAATAGAACTCTTCGTAGCTATATTATAAACACAGAAAAGATGGAAAAAAAACAATGAATTTGTAAGAAAGCTCGTGAGCCAGCACACATGTGACAAGTGTATAGCAATCTTTCTCTCTTTCTCTCTCTCTCTGTCTCTTTCTCTCTCTCTCTCTCTCTCTCTCTCGATTAAACGGCGAGGTTTTTATCGGAGAGGCGGACGCGGGTGGTGTTTATTCGCGCGCGGACATTTTATTCGCGCGACAAGGTCACACGGGTTAAGTCACGGGCTCGCGCGGGAATAATTCGGGCGAGGTTTAATTTACGCGACTTGACTCGCACTACTGTCCTTCGGAGGATACGAAAAGAAAATGAGATTCGGAACGAAGTGTTATTCGATAGATCTTGGGCTTGGTGTGTCGACGCAGCGCGATTGAGTTTTTAATATTGCATTTGATGTAAAAATATTTAAAGAAACTTCAATTAGGAGAAGATACGTAATCGCGAGATTTTTGCGAATTTTCAGCAACAACAACAACAACAAAAATCGGCGCTAATCGCCAAATCTTCATGACGTCCTTCTGTAAGTCTGCACTTGAACGAGTTAAAAATATCCGGCACCTTGTCTCCCTTCCCCCCCTCAGCAATACTTATCAATTACCGATATCCTGCCCCCTCCTCTCTCACACTAAATAAATAGTCTGATTTCATTGATTCTGGGGCTAAAGCGATCTTGGTCGTACATATTTCCGAATCAATTAAATATATAGTAACTATAGTCTTGATATTTCTTGGTATTATGATACAACTTAAACTAAAATAGCGCATAATCATCATCATCTCTTTGTACTACGTGATAGATTTTGAAACTCGTACTTGATATACATATACACCATAAATAAGTCTAACGATCGCATAATAGATCAAGATCTGTGTTTTTTGTGTAAGAGAAAACGTAAAAAAAGTAAAAATATGTCGTCAACTAATTAAACCAAACCGTCATCGGGCACTACCGTCATCGTCGTTATCTTAAGATGTGAATCCTGCAAAAACTAAAAAAACCAAAAAAACTAAAAAAAAAAAAAAAAAAAAACCAATGTGTGATGGGGTAACGCGAAAAAAGACAAGAGGAGATGTATGTCCTTATCTGTGCTTGATATTTGCCTGGGAAAAAAACTCGAGCAATATTGCGTATAATTTCGACAATTAAGGAAATTATTTTCAAACCGTCTCAAATATAAAAAAAAATAAATAAAAAAAGACAAAACTTGAAAAAAAATTACATAAAACTTAACATTGTTTATTTATATGTAAATTAAATATGAGGATATAATTAAAAATTTGTGGAATACTATATATACTATATTTTTCTCTCAAGAGTTGTAAATATCTCGGATAAAAAATGTGAAACCAAACTTTCGGCTCAAGTTTCGCATGTTATAATTCGTGAATATTTTTCTACTATTTTTAACAAAACTATAGAAAAGTTCAGTTCTTATGCAAATGTGTATGTTTTTATTTTATTTTATTTTATTTTGTTTTATAACCGTTATACGATATTGAGGCAACTTCCAAATTTTTTTTGGATTTCGATAATTTTTTGAGATTCTGTTAGATAATGTTGATGAAGAGATGTAATCGCTAATAAGATAAAAGGATTGATTTCCGGACACGTTTATCACGTGAAGGCGATTTATTTAAAAAACGTAATTTATTCGTATTCAGTTCTAAGTACGATCGATCGTGTTTCGCATCATTTGAAAAAAACCTTTCTTTTTCTTTTAGGTTTTTAATAAGCGTAAATTAAGCGTAAATCTTATCGTGACACGCACACGTTACTTTTACGAATTTTTTAAATAAGAATAAACATGTAATATAATTTTCATATGTAATTATGATGCTATATAAGATCTTAGTACGACATAAAAATCATATGAAAAAAATTGTTACTTTTATTTGCTGGAAATTGTTAGAATAAAAAAGTGGCAAAAGTGTCCGTAAATTTGGTGCTTTTATCTTATTGTTAGTAAAATATAACGACTGTGAGTACGTATATTTGCCAATACGAGCGTATGTAAAATATATGCTAATATATTTCCTGTGAAAATATGTATTTGTGATATTAACATACATAAAATATACACATTTACAAGTACACACGTGCGTGAAATTGTTATTTATTATTATTATTATTATTATTAGTATTATAATATTATTATATACGCTAATACATTGTGCGCTCAGCGTTTTATCCGACGATCCCACAATTCATTTATTTCTAATTATGATTTTGCATTTTGGAGATTGAAGTCAATTTCCGAAATATAACCGTGTCAAAAATTTATTAGATTTAATTGTAAGAGCCAAATAGTTTTTTTTAAAAAAAACAAACTTAGATCCTCAAAACTCGGAAACTCGAGTTGTTTTTCTCTCAATGACGGTTTGAAAATAAACATTCTTCGTTTGTTCACAATTCGTTTGCGCACAATAGGTGATTCCTAAGTACTCGATATACTCGGAATAATTGAATTTTTCTTTATTTCTTCTGAGATGTGTAAGCTTTGTACATGTAAAATTCTCTCTAACGAGATGCAAAGATGTGCCTGATGTAACTTTTGTTTTGTTTTTGGAATTTTTGTGTCGATTTTCGATATAGCGAGCAAACATCCATTCTCCCATAGCTACATTTTGTCATCCGTATAAAAATAAATCGATCGCGTGCTTATTCGGTAATCAAACCTGTTTTTTTTTCTTTTTTTCTTTTGGTCTAGTCTCATCTTCGACCTCCTGTGTGGTGCTGTTAGCGATTAAATGAGCACTTTCGAGTGCGCGAGAATTTTATATCGTAAAAAGAAACGAAGAGAATCTTTCGTTTGACCAAGAAGGTGCTTGTAAGAACGAAGGAAAAAGTTGGTTTCTCAGCTGCGCGCCTTTACCCGCGGGATTCGAACATTTCGTGCGTGTTGTCAAAGACTGTTTAACACACGCACATTGTTTTTGTTTTTTTTTTCCTTTCTTATTTTTTTCACGAGGAGAACTCGTTTTCTAGACTGATTTGAGATGTTTGTCTGAATAAAAAGCTAGCTGTTTCCCCTCCCCCCATGATTTATTTAGAATTAATATTGGTGAGATATTACATACCATGGGGATTACCGAATATTAAAATTATACGAATAAAGCTTAACACATTAATTGTAAATCCGAAAAGTGTGTAATGTTTATTTATTCAGAATGTCTATGTCGCTTGGAAAAACTAGAGAAATCTGGAAATTCTCGGGGAATTTTATTCTTAGGAATCTGGTTTTTTTTCGAAATTGCTTGAAAATCCGAATCTCGATTTGTTGTTTTCTTCCATCGTACAATGATGCAAAAAAAAAAAATCGTGGCAATTTGTTTGCGAATTGCTTGTTTAATATAATATTCTTGACTTTTGTCTG
Source organism: Pseudomyrmex concolor (assembly GCA_014839585.1). Taxonomy (NCBI): domain Eukaryota; kingdom Metazoa; phylum Arthropoda; class Insecta; order Hymenoptera; family Formicidae; genus Pseudomyrmex; species Pseudomyrmex concolor. The sequence goes on along the minus strand of QVOB01019312.1, from coordinate 2,109 downwards.
CAAATAAATTTTGAAAACGCTCGGGAAATCGAGGATTTTTTTTTGTTTTCCAAGATCGAAGATAGACATCCTGGTTTGTCTCCGTCGTGATGGGACTTTCGAATCGAGACAATCTGCGAGAAGCTCGTTAGTGGTATCGATGTAATTAATGGTTATTATCGGCGAGTTTTTCTGAATTTTGTGTATTTCGCATTTATGATTATTTTTTAATTACTTAATGTCTTGCCAAGAATCGAAAAATAAAAATGCTGGTGGTATTAAATGGTGTGGTCGCTATATAATTTATATCATTGTGTATCACGAGCGTGTGCGTTTTTTGTTTGCAAATCAACTGTGTCAATGCGGATAAAGTGTGCTCATAATATATACCGTGATCGCTTTCGTCACGAAAAATCATTGACCGATTATCACAGCTAATGCGCACACGGGGTCTCCGACGTGACCGTCGTGTCAATTTTGCTTCTTGTCGTTGTCACGTGTCTACTGCGTCAGACACTTCTTAAAGTGTTTCGCGCAGAATGGATACAGCGTCGGATGATCGCACGTTCTGCAAGCGGCCGCGAGATGAGAGCAGCATCTCAGGCTTTCACGGCAACAGGAGGCCCACAAATCGGGTCCGGCGGCGGCGCAATCGTAACAGAAACAGTCTCCTGTAATGAGATTCGTGCATATATGTATTATATGTATATATGGCAACGCGATTCGTTTTTAATGTCTCTTCGCGGATCGGTGACGTAATATAGCGGCGGTCATAATCGCGTGAATTATCACGAGGAATATAAAATAAGGTGATGAAAAGTATACGCGGCTCGGATATTGCATTTTTACTCGAGGATTGGTCGCGCGTGTACACACACACGCACACAATCGAAACAGCGCGGCTCTCTGACATTTGCGAGATATCGTTTCTCAATAACGGTAGATTCTGCGTTTATATAAGAAGTTTATGAAATTTACAAATATGTACGTCATTAGAACGCGTCAAAAGAATAGGCGATATGCACATGATATCTCGCGCCGTTATGTGTAGAAAAAAAAAAAAAAAAAATTAAGCTAATGTGCGCGTGCAACGTCCGGTTCGCACCGGATCTTTGAGAATCACTGCTCGCATGCGTTCTAATGTACGCATTATTCGAAAGCGCTTGCATGTAACACATGTCGCCTAGTTATGCCAATTAGACTTTCCCGCGCGTCGAAATGACGGAATGTAGCAGCGAGTGACCGTACGTTGAAGATCCCCGATCATCTCTCTTTTTTTTTTTTTTTTTTTTTATTATTATACACACGATAGTTTTCCCGTGAAAACATCAGATCTGAAATCTCGCACGACGGTCGCGCGAGATTTGATTCTCGACGATCGAGACGTTTCTCGCTTTGTACGAGTAGTTATTATCATCGTATTACGTGTGTGAGAGACGCACGCGAATTTAAATTGCAATCGTTGGCGTTCTCTTTTCCGCGACGTTAGGCGATCGCGCGATCTCTCCCACTTTTGCCGCTCTCATTAGATTCTCTCATTGAATCTCTGCCGTTCCATTTCACATGCGGCTGCTTGGTTGCATTGTCATTTTGAAAAATGCAACAGGTCTCTGCAAACATAATGGATCTCTTGTGGCATTTTCTTGTGGTATACGTTTATATCGATGCGAGGCGAGGCATTAGCGCTATCGCGTCGCGCGACATTAACACCGCGCGTCGGCGAACCATCTGGGAGCGGCTACTGTCAAGGTCAGAATCTCTATTGTTGAAAAGAGAATAGCGATGTGTTTCTAGCGCAAATAGTGAGGAAGCTAACGATATGGCATCGCATCGACGCGATCGAATGCTCGCTCGCGCGATGATCCCGGCGGGATTTACCTCGGGGACAGTCGACCGATCGACGAGCCTCGGCCCTCCGACACTCCAGACCCTCCTCGCCCATGGGACAGCTCGTGAACGATGCCTCGATGGTGTTCTCGCCTAATATCGCGTCGATCTGAAAATATGTTTCGTCACCGGTCATGTTTAGCTTACTTGAGCGTATCCGCCGCGGACACGTTGCGAAATTTTTATTTATTTATGACCATTAATTTAAATCCCCGAGAAAGGATACTTGCATACGCGCATTAT